>JAQIWF010000735.1:0-16030 GCA_034694965.1 Ceratozetes gracilis
TAATTTTTAATAAAGTACCCAGTAGCAGGTGAAATAAAATTTTGAATATGGGGCCATGGATAGTTCCATGATACCTTCCAGAAAATACTATATTTCAAAAATGGACCAGGGCCCTTCGATTGTCAGAATATCCGATCTTATTTTATGGTAGGCTTTAGCACAAGGTTCGCCGAAGGGGAAGGAAGTCAGCCAAAAACCCCCTGTCGGCGAAAATTTAAAAATATCCCCACCCCTAGTTTATGATAAAAAAAAATTTCAAAATACACCCCTCCCCCCTAAAGTCGGCGACCGTGTCAAACCCTGCTTTGTCACTACAGCAGAAATGGCCAAATCTAGTGCCCGTCCAGACTTAATAATTTGTTATTCAAATTTATAAAATTCTCAAATCCTAGTGATAGAAGGAGGGGTTATTTTGATTAGAAGTTTAAAAGGTGGTCATATTGTCCTTATAAGGAAGTGATTTTAAGCAAGGTGACCTAATTTGAAGTATAAGATATTATTATTAAAGCAAAGGAAAGAATGAGGTTGGTCTTCTGCCAGGACTTCTACGCTTAAACTTTTTTCAAAATGCCCATATCTAATGTGGTTATCTTGGTTTTCGCTGCATATAACCAAATAAACAAGTTTTTTGTTTATTCTTGATTAGGTTAAGATTTGATCAAAATAATTATTGAGTATCCCTCCTACGTTATGATAATAGCTGCTAGATCATCTTTAGTGATATCAAAAATAATTGTGTCAGATGTCTGTTAAGGCCTCAAATTAATATGATTCCAATTAGCGCTTCAAACATAAAAAATTTGAAATCCCTTCCCTCCTCCCTTCCCACTTTCAAAGTCACAATCCCTGAAAGTAAACCTTTCATTAAAAACTATTATTCCTTTCCATTTATGCTATTCATGGTGAAGGGATAGCATGTGTAGTAGGGATCCCTTTTGAACCGCTAATTCCAAGAGTGTGAGTATTTTTGCTCAAAATTTGATAAATAATAGAAAACAGAACCCAAACAAAAATCACACCATTATATCAATTGGAGATTAGATAAAACAATTCAAAGTTTCTTAATAATTTATGTCACTTGATTTGTTTCATAGAAATGCTATTTACATAAACAATAACCAAGGTGACATTAATAAATAACAGTTACCTCAATAATTTGGAGGTCTTAATTTAAGGGACTCTTAAAGACCCTTTAAGATTCTTAAAACTTACAAGACTTGTTAGTGTCATTTATAGTAAATCACCAAAACTTTCTTAATCATTTGTCCATTAGATGCGGAAACTATCTAACTGTTTTAATTTTGCAAGCTAATCAAGGGTCGAGGTAGAAGTCGATGAAATAAATCTTAACCAATTAATTAGCCCTAAATTGCCATTTTAAAATTTTAAAGTATTGTCTTGTCTTTGTGCCGTCAGTACTAATTTACAACGACTAATAAAATACCCCTTAAGGAGAAATTAATAAACTTGAGAAGTCCATTCACATCTACTTGTACATTTGTCAGTATATTTGAGCTCATTAAAGTATCATCCTTCCTTTGCTTTTATTTTATGATTTATTTAAATGGTAGATAATTTAAATATTAAGTTTGCGCATGGTAAATGTTTTGCTTTATTCTTCTATTTAGTCGTAAAATCCTATGATAGTTACAGTGACTGTATGTAAATAACTGGAATAATTTATTCCGAATAAATGAAATCAGATTTTCATTGGTTATACTTTGTTTCGGTCTTTTGGAAAGAGTGACTGAGCAACTCCAGTCTTGGTACAAGAGGAGCATGATTCATTCTCTTTGAAATTGTCAAAAGATATAAGAGTAGAATATGTCACTTCATTTTAAATTATTTGGAAATTCAAAACATAAAATTTGGCCAATTTTTGCAAATTGTATCCATTATTCGAAAAAATTGCTTAAATCGTAACTCAAGAAGTTTTTCCAAAAATTCTGATAAATAGCAGTAATAATGAAATCACCATTTCTTCAGTCATATCAGTAATGAAGGGATTATTTGCGCCGAAAGTCTGTTCGCATATCAATTCACTTAACGTGACTTCAATTCATGTAATGTTTGTCCGAATGGGAGAACAGAATTCAAGGACTTTTCGGTGGAAAATATGCTGATAAGTGAGCTCACAATTGAAGCTCATTTTAATGCAGTTTTGAATATTTGGTTGAAATCCAATTAAATCTAATGAAACAAATAGTGAGTGAAATAAAGACAAAACCAAAGTCTGAAGAAAGAGTATATTTTTTAAAGAAATCAATTCGTTTATAACGAGATCTTCGCGTTTGAAGAGAAAAATACATAAAATCGAAAAATATATGAAAATAAGTACTGAAATAAAATGCACTAAAATATTAAACTATGATTTGATTGATAGGAACCTAAAATATATTTACAAACATTTGTTGAGATAAACAATATTTCTATAATTGAAAGACAATTAATGTTAAACCAAATGATTTAAGAAACTCATGTCTAAACTGTTAGTACAAAACAATCCAAACCTAAAACAAAAGACAATTTTGTGTCGAAATTTTTGATCGATTTTTATCGAAAAGCACTCGTTTTCTCATATTATTTGTGATAATACGAAAGCTCTGGTATTGTATTGTCCGGTGATATAAGCGGTAGAAAAACTCAAATATTGTTTTATTCAATTAAATTCCAAATCGTATTCATGGGACTAATCATTAGTTTTGCTTCACTTTCTTTGTTTATAAATTCCAATGAATTGACGTTTGATTTGAAAAATCAATTAATAATATATTACAAAATGAATCGAATTATTACTGAAAAATCACGAATAAAAACATTTTTCGATCAAATATTGTTGCGATTTATGGATATTAAATGATAATCAAAGATCACAGAATGATTCGTTTCGTCCAATGACAGCACAAGTCGTGACCACTTCTACCACCACTCAGTCTAACCATTAGTCGAAACGGCGGTCAAATCGAATGGAAATCGGATTTTAGAGACAAATAATGAATAATAATAACGAAAACTTTGTTTTAGGCCTGAATTGAAAAAACAGGGATTCATTTGGGAGTGACATCACTTTTGACGCGTCGGCTTTTTCTTCTTCTTCTTATAAAAACAACAGCATCTGAAGAGACACAACAAAGCTTTAGTTTTTGTAGGCCTTCCTCCCGTCTCATACTTTGTCTCTGAGACCACTTCCACTTCAACCGGTCCCGTAATCGGTGTATTCGAGTGACCAGTAGTCGGATCGTCGGCTGTTAGGTCTCCATTAGTAGAGCTGACCACTTGGACAGAGCCGTGTCTGTCAGCGGGAGTGAGACTTCCACCGAGGAGTTTGGCGGCACCACTGGCGCCCATAGCACCCGACCTGTCGTCCTGTCTATCCATCCACGCGTTCTTATTTCTGTCAGTTATCTGAATGAGGAATGCAATGAAAAATAGTGTCAATGAGACGACAAATACTTTAATATTAGAGGCCGCGTGACGTTCACGAGGGATCGGAGGCGGGTCTGTCATCTGGTGCTGTTGTGACTGCAAACACAAGTGCGGCCAAAACATCAATACACACAATGGAGGGAACACTCATTAAATACCTGTTGCCTTCCGGTCCAGTCGTACTCTCCGTCGTGTTGATGGCCTTCCCTTTCAAACAAATCGATGAATAGTTTTTTCAGATATTCATAATCAGGAGTTTCGAAAAAGTCGAGTCTCCGGACATATCGTAAATATGTGGCAAATTCTTCGGGATATCCCTCACATAGCACTTCAATAGGTGTCGCCCTTTTCGTGTCACCAATTTTCGAATACCGCTCTTTGAGTGTATCGGCTTTGAGTCCCTGCCAGGGAAGACTACCCCTAAGGAAGTACATAAACATATGGCCCACAGCTTCCAAGTCGTCTCTTCGGCTTTGCTCTGAACACAAACAGTTAATATACGGATTGGTGTAAAGGAGTGGACAAACCTTTGCCTAAATGTGTATTAATGCTCATATATCTGGCAGTTCCGGTAAGACTCTTGTGTTCTCTGTACGGAATATGTTTTCCGGTTTCGGGGTCTATGTATTCCTTGGCTAACCCGAAGTCAATCATATGCATGACATTCGACTTTCGAGAGTTGGGTCGACCCAACAGAAAGTTTTCCGGTTTTATATCTCGATATATGAGATGTTTTGAGTGCACGAACTCTATCCTTGTTAACTGTATATCAAACATACATTAGTCTTATCTCATTTGCAATCATTTTATTGCATTTCATACCAATTGTAACGCTATTTGGATAACAGTTTTAGTCGAAAATCTACGGTCGCAGAGATCAAACATGTCCTCAAGACTCGGACCCAACAGTTCCATCACTAATGCATTATATTTACCGCACGGACCGAAGTAATAGATTTTTGGTATTCCGTCTGTCATTCAAATTGAAATTAGATATGTTGTGCGACAGAGGTGTGAGTGATGGACACATACCTACGTTTCCGAGCAATTTGTAAAATCTATACTCCAAATGCAATTGAGGGGCTTTTGTCTTCATTGGTTCCAATTTGATGGCCACGTGTTCGTTGTTATATAAATTTTTTCCTAAATTATACAACAAATCAAAATGAGTACCAATTGTTGGTATAATCGTTGGATTCGCTAATTATAAGCAAACGAATAGTAGTTATAGTAATCTGTCTTTTTGTCCTCAATTTACAATTCATTGCAATTATTGAATACAAGATATTATTTTGATTAATGGAATCCCCAACACATTAAGACACAGAACCGGTAATAAAACTATTGTTTCGTAAATCAATTCTATCCATAAATTAAATTATTATAAAATAAAATTCAGATAATATTCATAATTAAATGGATTAACTATTTTTGAGAAAATATCGTTACGGAAAACAAGTGGTTTGAGTGCCTTATAATTACATATTAATGATATGAGAGTATAATTGTTTGCAAAGAAATGTCATTCTCTTTAGTTTTAATATCAATGAAACTATTAATAAACTCATTTCAAGTTATGCAATCGATATTGTATGCTCCTGCAAATCTCTGTCAACTTATTTCCCATCAATCAACACAAGATTCCAATTTACCGGAAATGGGAAAAAAGCAAAATTAATTTGAGATATAATTTCAGAATAATTGGAATAATTGATGAGATGTGTAATCACTATAAGGGTTGGGATCAGAATTAATGACCGCATTATTGAAATGACAATTGTTTTAAACCCAGAAAACAGTTAACTTCAAGTGAACTGTCATTTGGGAACATAAGTGAAAACTGTGTGAAAAATCGCTTTCGTAAGCACTCATATATCTGTCTAAAAATACTAAGAAATTTGGCTCACATTTACCCAAATTATATGAATTAACACTATTTTTGTCTTAAATATAGTTTTTATGAATTGTATGCAATATGGGGTCGACCTCACCATCAAAATGATAAACAACACACTTATACTCAATTCAATATTCAGCTCAATGAGAGCCAAAATCCCATAAATACTTAATTAACTGATCGATAAAAAGAGATTTAAAAACAATTTCGGACTAATGGACAGTAAATGAAAGGAAATCGCCGATCATTTCATAATATATGTTGAAAATGGATGGGTTCGACACTCGACACCAGTCGCACAACATTTTACTCGATCTTAAGCTTTGGTTTTGATATTTAATAACTAATTTGAGAGAAGAGTCAGAATATATGAAAAACAAAAAGACAAATGATTTTAACCAAAGAGTGTATCAAAAACAGAAAAAAGTAGAAAAAGTGGTCTAAGAGTTGCCAAACGGCTCATCGCTATAACTGAAGGCATATTTGTTGTGCACAAGAAATGTATGAAAAATGTTCACATCTTTGAGAATAATAGATATAATGAAAACATTTTATAAAAGTCGTGAACTTTGAGAATAAATGTATGAAACAGAAGGAAAGACAGGGAAAGAGCGGACATCATATTCAATACAATTGAAAATTCACGAAATGAATGCAATTAATGGCAGAGAATGTGATAATAAATTCAATTAAAAAAGTGAAGGATTTGGGGAACAGACTATTACTGCGTTGTCTTAGTATTGAAAACAATTGTGAATAATAGGAATAATAGGAAAAGTAATTCACGTTTTATTATCGCAGATATATATCTCCAAAAATATCAACTCTTCAATTGAGTTCACATACAAAGCAAGTGTCATATCGTCTGAACCACTATTTTATGGCTCACTTTATCGTCGTTTCAACACATTTACAATAATTAGCAGATATTTAAGTAATAAAATCAAAATTTGTTTCATTATTACAATTAAAAGTGAAATAAAAGGCAATAAATGATACGAACCTAAACGGAGTTCTCCGAAGTTACCGCTCCCTATCTTTTTGCCCACTTTGAAATTAGGGCCGACCATCAGAACGCCGGAGCCGTTAGTTCCGGCCGAACCCCTTCCTTGTGAATGCATTCCAATGTATGGTTAGCTTTGATTCAAATCAATCAGTTCTTTGAGTTTCCGCACAATCTTTGCTTCAATTAATCCGATTTTAATTCATTCAAATGTAAGACAATTATTGTTTGTCTCATATAAACCCAAACAACAGATTAATTGCCAATAATTTGGATCAAACAATAGATGGACTCAAATGAAGAGTAATTCCTATCAAAACAAGTCTTCATTCAATTGACTCAAACGTGTGAACAACGGATCAAACCTTTAAAGAGAAACAAAAACACAGTTATTATCGACTTTAAGACAAAATGGATTCCAAAACAAAAGGCTTTAAATTAATTGACTTTAAAAACAAAATAACTGTTAATAACAGAGAAATAGTGAGAAATGGGTTTAAACTGAAATTCAATTCAATGTTTGGATATTTACCGAAATATTGTGGAAATACTGACAAAGAGATTATTCATTGAATTGATTAACAGATTGACTGATGAAACAAAATTAGGGATAATTTCATTGATATATGAGATGAGTATTTGAGCGATGAATCAATTGATTAAATAATTAAATAAAACATTATTTCAAAGATTGAGTCAATGAATACATACTTTAATATAATGAGAAAAATGGCGATTCAGACAACCATTGACTCAGTGCTGAAGTGGAGTCAAAACCGGTATCAAAACCAACACTAATCACAGTCTGAGTGTAACTCAAAGACAATCAATTGATTTCAATAACAATCTATTTATTTAATTAATAATTTCTTAATTCAACTAAATTTACACACAAATAGCCAATCGATTCATGTCTGCAATCGTGTGAATGACGTCCAGGTTTTGCCTATTTTTGTAATCTTTGAGACAAAACCTCTACAACACTATAGAGTGAGTGCACAGCTCTGTTAGCACTGCAGGACTGCCACCACTCAACCACTCATATAGAGACCGCCCCAACACTTCTCTACACAAACCATCAAAACTTTACTCAACTTTTCAATTATTTCTCAAAATTGTCTCAATTTTATTGACATTTAAATTATTTGTAAATATGAGCTAAAATTGTATGAAAACTACAATTCATTCAAACTTATCGTTTAATTCAATAATTACTGATTTGTTTGGAAAATAACTTAAAAAGAGTTTAAAGTAATGACCAAGCCCATTATAAAGCCCATTCCTTTATAATCACACACAATTAAGTCATCAAGTGTTGACATATTGTGTCAATTTTTCACCAGGAACAGTTTTGGCTAGTTGCCCTTGGCCATCTCTGTGAATGAAGCGATAAATGAGTACACCTGAATTTGCATTACTCATTCAAAAGATATTAGTTTTTGGAGCGAGAATTAGGTTAAAGAGTGTTCTCTTAATCATTACTTCAATCACTGAATGTCTAATGAACTCATCTTTGAATGAAAAATAAATTTTCTTTTAATGTGAAGTAATTTTGTTAATTCGAGTCAATTGTGTTTTCAAACAAATACTTTAAAATTGGTTACAAAAAATGGTTATTTTTACTCCAATTGTATTGCTTTGAGTTATATCACTATTAATCAGTTTTATCGCAAGAGATAAGGCATATAACACACAAATCAGTACTAAATGGCATTTTATTTGTCATAAAACAAATATTCTTGGATTATATGTTCAACAAAATGAAAGGTATGGTCACGGAGTCTAACCAACATGTCATCCAATTCCTCCCAATTCTCACAATTGATTTGCAATCGACTCAACAATAAAAGAAAACTTTAATCAAAATGTAATCAATAGTATCGAGTAATTTGTTTTAAATGAACTTCATCTCATTTTATGCTATAATCAAGCGAGGTGACATAACTCGTAATGAATAATATGCAAGTGTATAAACACCAATGACTAATATTTGTAAGAAATCTATTATATAATTTTAATCTAATTTTGAGAACTAATACTTCATGTAATAGATATAAAGAAAGTGAAACTTCACTTATTTATCCACAATGTGAATGAGCTTGGTGATACGATATATTTTTAATATACTAGAATTTATGATATAATCAATAATTAAGAGAGTCTTACATTCTTTCTTCAAGTTTATTGTCGACGAGGTTTGCATTGAAGTGAATGAGAAATCCCTGAAATCGATTTGACAATTATTTTGCAAATGAATCAGTTATTTGGCGATCAATTCATCGATTTATTTATTTATGTAAATTATTTGCAAATCCTTAGAAAGTCATACTTTTGCTCATAATTTTAATTCTTATCAATGCATTCATTAACAGAATTTCTGACAAAATTCGTAGAAGTATTTTGTCGAATGATTCCACGAACTAAAAAAAAATAAAATCTCATTTAAGCCTTAGTATTATTATCATAATAATACCATGCAACGTTACTTTTATTGCGTAACTATGCGTTTAATATTATTGTGAGCTCACCAATTACTTATTCTTGTTCATTCCTAACCATTTTAAGACATTATTCCTCACATGGAATGTAAAATACTTTTTTAGAAACGATTTTCAGACTTAAAGAATTTGATTCAAAAGGATTGCAAACAAATTTAAAATTTTATTAAAGTTTTGATGACTTATGTCTCAAAGGATATACGGAACTCACGAATGGACTAAACTTATTTGAATGCAAAACAAATATATTTTTGTAGTAAAAAACAATTTTCTTATCATTTGTTTGGTTTGCAAACATCGAAAGTATTGATAAATAATGCAAACATTGAGAGCAAAAACTCAATTCCTATGACTTAAGATATTTATTAATACTGTTTTGAAATTATCGCACAATTTATTAATAAGATATAACTTATATTATATCATATAAGAAATAAATAAATAATTGGAATCATAACAATCTGTTGGAATCTTTTCCTCACTTTCCTCTAATCCTAGCAAACAATTTTGTTGGAACGTTCTATTCATCTCAATAATAGTATCATGGTACAAAAGCAAACATCAAATGTGTCAATAACTCAATCCACATCAAATGGATTTCGATTAGTAGCCAGGGTGTCATTAGAATAAGTGCAAGGGTCATCTTAGGGGATATTTGCAAATATGCAATGAGGTTTGACAACTCCTTCCTATGGAGAGAATTGGCCAAAATTGTAAGCCAGAGATGGCAAAGAAGCAAGAGCACTTCATTTTAATCGCTTGGATTCTCCTCAAAATCGATAATTTTTTGCACATTTAATCAATTTATTTGAATTTGGACTCAATTAAAAGGAATGTAGAAAACGAATATTTTTAGCCAATTTAAAGCGTATTTTTGGCCGTCATATTGAAAATACGGGAAATATGCACTTAAGACTTGACCCAAAAATTCATTTAACCCATCCCTTCCTCTCCCTCTGAAGTTCTATTTGGATGATTACCAGCGATTCCATTAGCAAAAAAAATTGACAAAGGTCGCTTTGACTAAACCAGGTAAAACTATGCATACATAATTATTTAAAAGTTACTCTTAATTTATAAAGGTTGTGGTTTGTTTTAAACAAACATCTCATAAAATAGATAGAGCAAATAAATTATTGGGACACTTCAAAATATTTGAATAGAAGAAAAAGTAAGAAAATGTTTGAATAAATTAATATAAAACATTTGCAATTAATATTGTGGTCATCCATGTTAGAGTGGTAAGCTAGGTCATACCAGATAAGCAACATTTAAATTGGCAATTCAAATTTAATCGCCTTTACATCAACAAAATGATTTCAAGTTCACAGTTTGAGTCCTTATTTGCGATATATGAGTGTATGAGTAAATGAGTAAATGAGTATGGTCATCATTAAATCAGGTCATTTGAATTGAAATCTCAGGATTAGAGTAATGACACAAAAATTCCCAAATAAGTGATTAATGCAAAGGTTTTAATTCTTTTTAGTTTTATAACAAATATGTCTGAATTCAGAATTTGAAGTCAAAATCGATATTTGAATAAAAATAAAAGTAAACTCAAAGTTGACTCAAAAGTGAATAATCTTCACATTGAAGGCAAATGTCATTTGATGTGAAAAAATGGGACAAAACTGAAATGGATTTTTGAAAAATGATTGAAAGCTGAATATTATGTGAAGCAAAATGACATGAAATAAGGGAATAATAGCTTATATTCTGTGGTTGAGTGGCAGTCACTCATATGCTGTGCTCTCCAAACAAATGTCAAGCCATGAGAAGTGTCTCTCAGTTTTATTTATGTTTTGCTTTTATTTGTTTCGCAATAAATTTGATAATCGGCTGAACATTATATTTAAAGAAAATGAATAGCAATTAGTTATTCGTCGAAATATATGCGAAAGTTGTCCTCAATTTGTATTAACACACATTCAGTGAAACAGTATTTCATTCCCACTATTAGTGTATTAATAATCAGTTTTACTGTCAATTCATTTGTTTTTCCACAAAATCTTATTCTTGTTTTCCTCTCATTTCGACTCACTTTCGGTTATTTTGGACCAAATAATGGAAAATATTAATTATTTAATAATAATAAGTATTAATTTCGGTGAAAATTTCCCTCTCAATGAGATTATCCATCATTTCGGTCAACAAACGAAGACATGTGCCATAATTGAGGCCCGATTTAATGATACGGTTCTGACCAGTGATGCCATTGAAATCACAACTTCTTCGGTGGACCTGAAGACCGAACTCTGCTTTCAAGTCGACAGAAAACAATTGCATTCGTTTCGCATCGAAAGGAAAGCCATTAAATTGCAGTCATATCTGATTGACTCAAATTCAATGGACAGACATTTTGTCGGTTATACGGTCTTAGACTTAAGAAATGCAAAGAATTACTCAATTAATCCGAAATATGAGTGGAAGACATTACTTAATCCCAAATATAAAGGAGTCAGTTCTCGAAGACCTCAGATGTCGATCGCACTTATGATCAATAAATTAGAAGACAATCAAATTGATGACAATATCGCAGAAAAGAGCGACAAACCGGTGATGAGTGACAACGAATCGTATGACAGTATATCTCAAAAAAGTGATTCTTCGGCCTCTGGTTTCGGTAACATCGTTGGACTCGATAGGGAAGCAAATGATCGAAGTTTAGGCCCAGAAGTGTCAGACATTGAGAACGACATAAACGTTAGATTCAAAGATGGTTTTCATCACATTTGGGACGCGAAACGATACACAGAAAGTGATTGTAAACTAAAGTATGTCTTCTCAGTGACCGTTGCGTTCGCCGATCATCTCAACAAACTCTTCGTTAGTGCGGAACAAATCCAAAGTTCAAAACCTTTTCATTTTCGGTATTCATTTTTGGGAACTACTGTCAAAACTAAGCCGTTTTCGGAGATTAATTCATGCGATTTCGAAATCGAAAGAATGGCTTTTAATATACTGACGACCGATAAAAACACTTTAAGTGTTTATTTCGATTTACACCAAACCATTGAAATACAATTTTGGGATAATTCAGACGTTTTGTTCGGTTTCGTTGCCATCAGTTTATCCAAATTTGCGGACAAAAAGCAATCAGTTTTTAGACCAATTGAAGGATCTTTTATGGTATGACTCGAGTGACCACTCATTCAATTCACTTATATCTCAAACATTTGATTAACATTTTGTAATAATTTATGTTTAGTTACTTCCGGACAACGAAACGATTGATGTTTACGAACCCTATCCTATTGTCGGCGTTTCCATTGAGCTTAAAAGTGATAATACAATAGAACCACAAATTGAAGACAAAATCAATCCATTGAAGACTAGATCAGGAAAAGGAACCAAAGATCAAAACAACTCAAAGAAGTCAAACGAAAGAAAAGAGTCAAACGAATCGAATTTAAATCATTACTGCTTTGCAATAGATCTCAGAAATATTCGAGTCATTGTCTCAGATATTCCTCAAATCACTTCCTGTTATCTCCGATTTTTTTACGCCTTCTTTGGATTCACTGATAGTATTAAAACATTTCCATCGATTGCACTCAAAGCTAATGAAGAGGTAGTTATTCCTCACGGCTTCTGTGCCTTCAATTTTGCCACAACTGAGGAGAAACTCGAGAAAACACTTAAAGAAATTCCTCTAATCATAGAAATGATTGAGGAGTCGACAATCGATACTATCATCGGAACTGCAAACGTTGATCTCTCGCAAGTGCTGTCCGTTAAGCCTAACAGAGCCGATGCCAAACAAGCAGTGAATCTATACGTTCCAGTGATCGATGAAATGCAAAAAACTTTGGCTCAAATTCAGATTATTATGTTTTTGCAAAATTACGGCAAAACGAAAATACCGATTACACCAAATATGCCTGAAATAAGTGTTATGAAAGGCGCCGACACTATCGGTGGCGAATCAGTTGAAAATGTTAACAATTTAGACGATTTGTTAGTCGAAACAGCCCTCGAAATAGAGTTATGGAAAGAAAAACAACTGATTTTATTCAGAGAACAAATGAAACAAAAAGAAATTCAAACTCTAAAGAAATTTGAAGAAAAGCAAATTGAAAGGGAAGAAGAAGTGAAGATCAGACTCAAAGAATTAGCAGAACTTGAGTCCAAACTTTTGATGTCTTTGGAAGAGTTAAAAATTAGAGAAAATAATATTAATATCAGAGAAAATGAAATCGAAAGCAAACAAAGAGAAGTGACTGAAAGATATGCCAAACTTAATGACGAGATATCGGATGTAATGAGTGATCTTAAAGATAACTTCGAGCAGAAAATGGCGACTGAGAGGAATAGATTCAAAGCCGTCGAATTCGAAAAGTCTAAACTTCAGGAAAGGATTTATTCTCTCGAAAGAAAAGTTAAGGAAAAGGAAAACAAAATCAAAGAACTCGAGGAAAGAATACAAGAAATAACTAATAAATCGAAGAGCAGTTCAAAAGTTGGTTCAAAGGATTTAAAAACGCCTTCAGTTAAGACAAACAATCGAAACATGAATACAGTGCTCAACAAAACAGTTTCAGTTATCAGAGAACCAGTGCCCAGGTATTCATTGTTACTATAGTTTATTGTTCAACTTTTAATCAATTTATTGCAGTTCTCGATTAAATACCACCAAAACTGTAACAAAGAGTCCGATATTCCCGAAAAGTGCCACTCCTTTGAAAACGACTGTCAAAATGGTTTCTAATAATTCAATGAAAAGTACATCAAATAAATTGATGTCAAATAACGTCAAATCCAAAACTGCTGAAGACTTAAAGAGATTTCAATTAATTGAAAAAATTAAACTCAAACGAAAGCAACTGATAGAAGAGGGTCTCCCACTAACCGACCCTTTGATTAAAGAAATTGATTCTCAACTCAAAGGCGTTTAATGAGAATTTGAACTTAAGTTTGAATTATTTAATTTTAATGCAATTAATTCCTCCACTTTTGTTAATATGTGTTCACAAATATGGCATTAATAGGACTATGCGTTCAATTAATCCATTCCTTAATATTAAGTCATATGAGAGTCATCTCTAACTTAACGACTGATTGCTTCTTACAATTCCTCCAATTTTTTGCAATTTTTACGAAACTTTTTTAATTTTTTGCTATATTTTTCAATTTATATATTTTTATGCATTTTATACTAAATTATTTCATTTTCACCCCTTATTTAAAGAGCAATGAAAGCAAATTATTTACTTATTTATTATCAATAAGTCAACAAATGATAAAAAAGAAGTTAATTCTTATGTCGTTTTGACATTTAGTTAGAGTTTTTTGGCATTTTATTAGAGTATATCAAAAACAATCGATTGTCTGCTCTTATCAGTAGTTTATCACAGATTTACTGAAAGTCATCTGAATTTAACAAAAAAAGTAGAAAATAAGTTAAAAATTGAAAAACTATTGTCTAATAAAACAATTGATTAAATCTATTAATCGTTTAAAGTCTGTTGCGATTGATTTAACAAAAGGTCATTAGATTTCCGTTTTCTGATTTTCCTAACGATTATATACATAGCGCTCACAACCATCACAAGTAGGGGTAATCCAAATCCCACTACAATTATAATTTTGACCAAAAGCGAGAGCTCCTCATCTGGTGCCGAATCGACGCCCACCACCAGTGCGAAGGTATTATACACTTTATCGTCAGCATAATAGGTGTCGTCATCGGGAGCTCCAAATGTTAAGTTAAAAGTGTGAGCTTGGTCATTTTTCTCATCGAAGAAAGCCTTAAATATACGACTATTATTGGATTGACTCAAATTGAACAAGGTGGGATCGGTGTGAACCACATCCAAAGTATTGGCGATTATGCGTTCATCAGAATCATAAGCAATTGGTTTCCAACTAAGGAATGAATTTTTTGCTTTGTTTTCATTATTTTTTAAATCCAAAACAATTCGCTTTAAAAATGAGAACAAAATTAATGATAAAATTAGAAACAATTAAAATAAGGATATATTACTCGAAACACTCCCGGAGTGTATTCGTCATCAATGGAATCAATTCTATCGAACTTAGTTTTGGGTTTAGAGGCCTTTCCCCCCATCATTACATAAATCTCTGCCATAAGTCGAGGTCTATTCGTTTTGCCAAATTTGGTGTCAGTTTCGACCTTATTTAGACTAAACTCGAGGGAAACACTCTTCTTAGTGTACGCCAAATGTGGTAACTCTTCGTTCCGACCATCGCTTGAATCGACTCTTAAGTCGAAAGAAAGGCTTCCGTTATATAATTCTATCGTTTCTTTAGTGTTAGTGAAACTCAATTTAATGGAATCACTATCCGATGGTTTGTCCACTGCTTTCCAAAACAAGTGATTCCAATCGACATCAATAGTTTGTGTTTCATTGTTCCCATCGTATTCTCCTTTCTTATGCACATCATTGAAAAAGAAGAGCTTGGTGAATTGAAAGCCTATCGAATTAACGACTGTTCCGCTAAACTTTATAGCATCCTTCAAGTCCTTAGGCTGTGAGCAGTCTTTATCAATACCATCGAGAAGTTGAGTCCAATCGACAGTAAGGGTTGACTCCTTTTCCGTCTCCACAATCAATAGAGTGGGAGGAATACAAGTGATGGATGACCACAAATAATGAACATTACTTTGACCTCCTTTCGAGTGAATGTGGACTAAATTGACTGGATGACCATACTGTTTACATTCTTGTGGACACCCGGGGTTCACCTCCACTGTCAACTTCTCACAGTTTATGCAATTCAAAGAACCCAATAAAATGAGAAATAATTTGAAGAAATTTTCAAATAATTGATTCATTTTAACGAATAAAATGGTTAAAAATGTTTAGACAATACTTTTGCGAATATCTATACATTTGGTTTGTTTTGGTTATCTCTTTGAGAGGCGTATATAAACCAAAGTAAATGTTGTCCTAAACATCTGATAACCATTTCAATCAATTTGTGACAACAGATGTCTTTCCTGTTCTCACTATATATAACCCAAATCTCTTTAATCTTTTTATTTGAATTATTGTGAAATACATTCTGTTTATTGATTCGCCAGAAAATCCTGATCACAACAAACCGAGTATTATAGTTGTGTGCAATTTTGTGCAGTTGTAGTCATGACAGCAAAAAGCTTTAGTATTAGAGATCCCAAACGACTTGACAATCGTCATAAGTCACGTGCTATTTCAATAGGATTTGTTATGGGAAGCAGTG
>JAQIWF010000736.1:0-16014 GCA_034694965.1 Ceratozetes gracilis
ATTGAAATGAGATATGCTCAGGGTATCATACATTCACTTTACTATAAGTCAATTTCCATGTGTTTTTACAAATGATCATGCTAATAAATCTTATCAACTTATGTATTTATTGATTGTTATTTAAGATACTTTAATTCATGAATTTCTATGAATGGCATATAATCATAGAGTACATAGACCTTAAATGCCAACTGTTTGTATCCTTGATAGAAATTTTGAACTTGCTCTTTTTAAGTCGGTATCCAGCTTATGTAATGCATATATTATATGCATATATTTGAGGTTGGCACTAGAATCTAGATGTGTTTTGTCAGTTTTTTATTTAATACTCTCAAAAGTTAAGGCAATAAAAGTGATAGTTTTTGAATCCAATTTGTTTGAAATGAGCTTATACATCTGTATTATAAACATGTTAAATCCAATTATAGATAATGTTTTTACATAAAATGAAGAGATTTTGTGGACCCGTTTGTGACCCCTTTGATGGTCTTCTTTGAAACCACGAAACCATTTGATATATTAAATAAATTAAGATTTGAATGCTATTCAATGTATTGATTGAATGATTCAATTTTGATGCTTTCAAGTCTTGACTTTGAGTTTAAAGCAGTGAATCAAATAAATGATTTGATCGGATAATTATTGAGACAACCGCTGGTTCGGCACTGCATTCATTTGAGATCATTACGAGTGATGTTCTTCTTGTCTAATAATAACCGGTCTTTTCATAGATATAACATAATAATTATTGTGTGTGTGGTAGGCATTAGAGACCAGTTTGAAGAATACCTCCACTGTTCCTACACAGCATAAGGAAAGCATACAGTGTTATGTATGGCGGGGTATGACTCGTATGAGGCAAATGAAACTAATATTCTTAAATTCGGTCCATTATTTTTAAGCGAATCATTGCTTAAGACTAAGTCTAATGACAGAGTTTAACAAAGAAGACGGCGGGAATGGCGGGAATGCCATTGGATGGTTGCGTGCGAGACTTGAAAAATAGCACCAGTACTTGATTACTACCCACTGGCTCAAGATTTCACACCTCCGAAGATGCAATGATGTAGGTCTGAGTCCGGTCCGAGTCGTGAATTCCTGTGTCTTATTTGTGTTTTGCCTCCACTGCAGCACTACTCCACTCCGGCCCAACTCAGGCACAACTGCAGCACTACTACTACAACAAATATGATTATATATTTAATAAATTGCACACAAAATGAGTTTTCCATTTAAATATATATTCAGTCCATAAATCTTAATATAAATTCCAAAAGTTATTAATTATAGAAAAAGTGATTCCATAGAAATATTCGCTTCATTTTGACTCAATAACAGGTCAGAGCTGTGAAGTGAAGTTGTTTTTGCACTTCCCTCACAAACCTCTCTGTAGAGGTTGAGCTGTACTGGGATCAAAATGATGGTAATTTTCAACTAACAATAAATTTGAGTGAAGGCAAGCATTCAATTGAACAGTTTGTATGTTTATTAACCCAACACTTGGTATCAAAATTTTGAACTCCACCTCAAAAACTACGGTAAACATCAGAATAATGTTTAGTGAAGAGAATTACATGAATGAGATTCTCGTCATTTCACTCATTGCTCTTCACTTGTTTTTACGCCTAAGAAATTACGGAGAGCTGGCAGTGAGTGTCATAAAAACAAAGTTATCTATTTTGCATTCGAGCACTCATGGACTGCCTCATGGACTGCCACTCACACATATCTTGTCATTTTTGGCATCTCCTATGAGTTAATATTGACCGGTAGTTAGCAATTTGGCACCGAATGTGTGAGTGCTCTGTGACTCCACTCATTCCTGTCTTATTTAAATTGTAGTCATAATGGAGTGCATAAAAAACAGGAATTCATATCACCTTAGAGTTTATGTCTCCCCTTTGGCTTTTGGGCAGTCGACGGGAGTTAATTGCTTTAATTGTGCTTGACTCAAACATTGCTCTCTAATATGAAGAATAGGTAATACTGACGAGTCAGCTTATTAAATTGGTTGCAGGATGATAATATCTTAGGTAATATGCTCTGTTGACCATAGAGTTGAACAGAAGTGAAAAAATAGAGACATTGATGTAAATAATAATAAAGAGAAAAATGTTCGGTAATGTAGTGATTGGTTGGACTCATTGGTGGTCTGCCTGTTGTGGGAGCGGTGCGATAGTGGTCTATTGGCACTGCATCAAAGTGCTCGTAAGTGAGGACAAGATGTGTTCAATGCCTCTACAAATATGACAAAGTTGAGAACACAGGTATACTAATGCAGAGTATCGTCTAAACAGACAAAAGAAAATCATAGATATCTGTTGTGCGAACACAGGCTTAGGGTTCGATTAGACGCGTCTCTCTGCACTTGAATAATGAATAGCCGCCAACCCCTGCAAACCATACAAGACATGTCATGAGTGTAACATATCTTTCGATTCAAACGGCTCCTAATCCTGTGCTGTTTAGGCCAATGATGTGTAATAATTTGAGGGATAATATTGGCAACTATTCAATGCATTCCAATATAGTTGTAAAGTAACTCGTATTTCATTTGATTCATTCATCGATTCTTTATTCGGCTCAACAGTCAACTCAATTCCTTTTTATCACACAAACTATGTTAACCTGTGCTGTAGAGGGGGACTATTCTTCCCGATAAAAAATTCTTTCTCCTTCTGCCATTATCCTGAGATTGAACAAAATCATTTTACATGACAGTTATGTTCTACTAATTTCTCTCATAGTTTGTCTTCTCTGTAAGATTTGAGATATTTAGAGATAATACCATTTAATCACTAATTCTGATCACTCCTCCACTCTTGTTGTCCATTAAATTCATTTTACATTAAAACTACCAAAGAACTAAATATTAAATGGAGGGCCAATGGGGAGGGGAGTTGGGGTACAACTATTCTAAAAAAAATAGACAATCTTGAGGTACAAAGGGTCCATCAGCACCATGATTGAATCACTAATCCCTTTAAAACTAATTAAAATTTAAAGTTGAAGATTTACAATAAATGAAATTGGCAAGATCAAACTGATCAAACACGTTGATGAACGCTTTGTACAAAAATTTCGAGTTTTATGGTCCACCTAAAACTACCCTTATACCTCTTCTCTAGAGACTGGAACCTTCCATATCCCTAAATTGAATGAAAGGTTCTGTTTTCTAACTTTTATGAAATCGAATTAAGAATATACTCTTGGTTTGAGTCAACCGAATAAAGTTTTTGCAAAAAATAAGATTCAATTAAGTTATTTCTTTTTCACAAACAATTCATATAATATTCAATTTGAAAGACTATTATTTGAGGTATAGTTATATACACTCTTCATTGAAGAGCACCGAATAATCATAGGTTCTGGCGTTGGGTTCGGTCGAGTGTGTAGTAGTAATTACATTACATTTAGTCTCAATCCTGTTCTCCAAAACACTATTCTTAGAGAGTTTTTTCATCTAGTAAAGCTATGGAAATTACTCTTTCTCTTAGCCAACCTTCCATGAAATGGTAACTATGAAAATGAGTTTATGTTTAAACATAAAATTGTAATAAAAAGCTTTTAAACCTCAAATTGTCATTAAAATCACTATTCATTGTCAATAATGTCTACCAAACTATCACCTGGAATTTTTAACCGTAACCATCCATGTTCATTGGCATAATAATTCAAAAATTACAATCAAGTTACTTTTCCAAGGTTCGTTAAAGTTCTCCTATTTTGAACGTTCCTACAAAGGGTAAGCAAATATTTTGACAATTAAGTCAATTTAACTTGGTTTAATAGCTCTTCTCCTAGGATTGCCTTGAAAGATTTTTAAAACATATTCTCTCATAATCCCCATGAAATTGATGAGTTGGCCCTGGTCTAATCAATTAGTGATCGATTTTTATTCCAATTTATTTCAATTTTAATTATTAAACATTTTTTGAATTTTATTGTTAATAAATTTTTTTAAAAGAAATATTGTGTCAATACATCGCTAATATCATTAAGATTTACATGAAATTTAAGTTAAAAGCATTTAGAGTGAATCGAGGTCACCCAAGGGGGTTACCCAAACGAGAACACCAAATCTCGTGTCATTTAAAAAACACTTCTGTTTTGACGAAAAATTTAACATTAGGTCTATCAATGGATTTGTTAAAGTTTTGGCAACTTTTAAAAATCATTGACCCCCACCCTCCTGTCTGGGATGAGTTTGGTCAATCCTAGAGTTAATTTAAAAATTGTTAATTACCAATGTAAAACAATGATTGAGTGACTTACGATCATCAGTCGTATTGCATGATTGCAATTTACAAAATATATTTTCAAA
Source organism: Ceratozetes gracilis (assembly GCA_034694965.1). Classification (NCBI taxonomy): domain Eukaryota; kingdom Metazoa; phylum Arthropoda; class Arachnida; order Sarcoptiformes; family Ceratozetidae; genus Ceratozetes; species Ceratozetes gracilis. The sequence goes on from JAQIWF010000736.1 coordinate 4,325, forward strand.
GATTAATTTAATTTTGAGTAAAATGAAGTTCAAGTGATACCATGGAAAAGCAATTTTTGTAGATTTAATTGACGAGACTTTTGAGTGACAGAACACTAGTTTGAGTGGACCCTCATCTAAGTTTTTCTTTGGTGAGCAAAAGCAGCCTAATATCTCAATTAGTGTTCGACGGCTCTATTTATTCTCTCTCTCTCTCTCTCTCTCTCTCTCGCCCTCTCTCTCTCTCTCTCTCGCCCTCTCTCTCTCTCTCTCTCGCCCTCTCTCTCCCCTCCCTTGCCTCTCACCTGTAGTGAGGCACTGCCGATATGCGTGTATCGTAACATCGATTCATGTAATGAATGTGAGGCTAAGAGTCTATGAAAACCTATAAATAAAAGTTTGTGTCTTTTGTGCGCATTTCGTGTTGAGGAGTGTGTAATACATTGCAATCCATTGCAAACACTATCGGAAAGCCAAGAGTGAGACACAAACTGAAAAAGTACTCTCAGGTGAAATAAATTCCTGTTTTTTATTCACTCTATCCATTATGAAGACCCTATAATTTAAATAAGGAGGCAATCAGTAGAGTTGCAGAGAGTCGCTAAGAAGAGGAGTTCCATTGCCACTCTCTGCCACATCTCTCTCTGACCACACATGAGGTTTTCACTAATACACATCCAAAGGCTCTTTCTATCCAAAGATATGTTACACTCATAGCATGTCTGTAAGGTTCGCAGGGGTTGGCGGCTATTCATTATTCAAGTGCACAGAGACGCGTCTAATTGAACTCTAAGCTCACTGTTCGCACACATATCTATGATTTTCTTTTGTCTGTTTGGACCTATCTTTCCCCCAAATTGCCTCTTCCTTGAACAAAACACTATCAAACTTATTTATTCTAATTAATGTTTGTTTAATAAACTTTAATTAATTTAAGTTGCCCTAGCTTAACACAGCCCAACACAGTCTCCTTTAAACCAAAAAGTTCTCAAATGTCTGAATATTGAACTCATTATTGTCTGAAACACAGGTTTAAACCATTCAATTGATTAATACATATGACAGGTGATCACCAACTCATTCAAATAAGATTAACCTAGTCATATTATTCAAAAATAAATGTAAACAATCTTAAATAAGCAGGAGATAAGAAAATACATCTAAACATTAAGAATAACTTTTGAGGCTTATAAATGAGAATCTTCTTTATTAAATATACCATGCAACAATTGGGCAATAATACTATGCAACAAATTTAAATACATTATAATGTAGTCTAAAGATATAAAGTTTAGTTTGTTAAAAATGCTTTAAGCAAGATACTTACTTGAAATACCTTAAATAACTTTACTTTATTTTGTGCAAAAATGAGGATATGCGAGGTAAACTCATTTTCACGCTTCACATAGTCTTTTGTAGACAAGAGGGTTGTTTATATGCAAACCATTGTCGAGTAAATTAAGTCGTTTCGCATTTACCAAATAATCTGTATTAGCAAGCTACATCATCGCCTTTGCAAGAATCAGATCATAGGGATTACTCGAATCAGGATTGGACAAGGGTAAGGGGATAACAGGATGTAGCTCATACAGGGATAAGCAAGAGGAGGAACAACTAATATTCTCCTCCTATTGCAGCAAATATGAGGAGAATATATAATATGCAAAACTATGTCTGTCGAGGTTTTAGACACACTTTTAAGAGCTTGCTTATCTCTCAGCTCAAGGACCTGATGTCGAAAAAAAATAGAAAATACCCTGAGTTTTCAAAAATTTAACATTTCGTCCACAAATAGTTGATCTGTAAGGGGAACACAACCTCTCCCTCTCTTTCTCTTCTCAAATCCTATCTTAAATTTGGTGTAAAATGTGATGTAAATGCATGGTCAAATTATTGACAGGTTTCGAAAAAATGGTGTAGGATCACACTTTCTTAGAGTTTTTGCCATATTTCTCACAAATTAAGGGAAGGAATAAATAGGATCACCAGGCTTTCTCTGAAAATCCAGTGGCAAATTCCAATTGAATAAAAGCTAAATTGAGTGGACAATAATAATCGTGCCTTACATTCAAATAGAATAAATCAACATGCTAATAGAAATTCTATTATAGAATTGAATGAATTCTGTGCTGAACTCTGTTGAGCTACAAAACAACTTAAAATGGTGAGACCATAAAGGATGTAAACTATGAGAAAAAGAGTAATAATTGTGGAATTTATATAAAAGTGTTGTTTGGGGTTTGGGTTATCGCTATTATATAACATATTCTATGAATGAGTTGTTCACACATTTCGGTCATATCTTTTCATATGTTAAATGTTTGTTGACTTCACTCCAATTAATCACAATTTAATTATATAGTAGTTATCCACTGAATTGACACAATTATCGTGCAAATGCCTCCAAAGAAAGCCCCAGCAGCAAACCAACCTAGCAAAAAGACAGAACTGAAGAAAAAGGATAAGATTGTTGAGGTTTGTTATAACCATCACATTTACATTTCGTACATTTGACCCAAAATACTGATTATATATTCAATTATCAAATGAAAGGACAAAACCTTTGGTCTGAAGAATAAAAAGGGGACTAAACAACAGAAGTTCATACAACAGGTCCAGAATCAAGTGAAAGGAGGCGGACTTAAGAAGGTATACTTGAGTGCCTTAACCACTTTTAACCACTTTTTCTCCTAAGAATGAAATACTTCCGAATACAAGTGTTGTAAAGAAGGACGAGAAGAAGAAGCAACTGGATGAGTTAAATGCTTTGTTCCGTCCCGTCACCACTCAAAAGGTGGAGAAAGGAGTGGACCCGAAGTCCGTGTTGTGTGCGTTCTTCAAGTCTGGCCAATGCGGGAAAGGAGACAAATGTAAGTTCTCTCACGACGTGAGTCTCGAACGCAAGAGTGAGAAGAAGAATGTTTACGTCGATGTAAGACAAGAGGACACAATGGAGGACTGGGATGAAGAGAAACTCAATGAAGTGGTGGCCAAAAAGCATGGCGAAAGGGACGGCAAAATGCCGAACACGACAATCATTTGCAAACATTTTATCGAAGGTATTGACCACTCATTCACTCAAAAGAGTTATAAAATAATGTATTTCTGAAGCGTTGGAAACGAGTAAATACGGCTGGTTTTGGGAATGTCCTAATGGGGGCGAAAAATGCCATTACAAGCACTGCCTTCCGCCCGGTTTTGTCTTAAATAAAGATAAGAAAAAGACAGAGAAAAAGGACGACATCACTATTGAAGAGTTAGTTGAAATTGAAAGGGCAAAGTTGGACTACAATTTGACCAAGATCACTTTGGAATCATTCATCGAATGGAAACAAAAGAAGATCAAAGAGAGGGCGGAAAAGGACCGAAAAGAGACGGATAGGAGAAAAGCGGAATTTAAAGCGGGAAAAAATATTGGTCTCAGTGGGAGAGAAATGTTTACATTTAATCCCGATTTGGCCAAAGACGAGGACATGGATGAGGGAGAGGACGCTTATGTTCACATCAGAGATGACGATGACAGTGAAGACGAAAGTAATTACATTGAACTCAATTTGGAATCATTGGTCTCTTCAGCCAAAGCCGTCGACGGAACCGGAACTCAATGTTTAAGCCGACAGTTTGATGTAACGAATGCCCACTCCTCTGATGCTATAGAGCCCGGAGCCTCTGGAGGACAAATAAATGGAGAAGAGGTCCAAACACTAATCGATGAACCCATAGATGAGACACTATTCGCCGACGAAGACATTGATTTGGAAGACTTGGACGAAGAACTAAATGCATTGTCGATAGAAAAGTAATGTTTTATTAATTTTTTAAATAAAAAAAGTATAAAATTTGAAGAATTTATATAAACTTAAAAAGAGTTCAGTTTAGATATGATTCATAAGTTATGACTCTGGCGTTTGTTCCCACCATTGCTGGCACTATGTCGAGAACCGGTGCCATAAATACTAAGATTTATATGTCTTTCATTCATATCTTCTTCATCTGAGTCTTGAATATATGAACGATTAGAAAGGCCTCCATTTATGTCCAGTCCATTGCGCGGACGTTTTGAATCGAGTGTCGACCGGTTTTTATTTCTCACGAATTCATTTTTGGCACCGAGGGTTTGCATTCCTGGACGGCTTTGTGGCTCTCCAGCTATTAGAGTGTTGCGCCTTCTCTCCAGTGCCAGGAATTGCTCTTTATTTCTAATTCCACCCAAAATTGGTGTTCCTTTTGTTAAGCAGTCGTTTAAAAAGAGATAGAATTGAGAGGTGAGGGCATACCTTCTGCCATATTATTGGAAATATTCATAAACCTCTTCCTGAAGGCTACGTCTAAAGTACCGATTCTTCGCTGTTGTTGTAAACGCTTTTCTAAGTTGAAAATAGTTTTCCTCTTCTCAACGCGATTGCCATACGTTGAGTCTTCACTCTTGTCGTCCTCATCTATTCCTCTTAGTCTTTGCAATTGTCGTGCGATCTGAATGGCATTCTTATCAATGAAGTCATCTTCGTTTATATCTTCCACTTTAGGGGAACAGAACGATAGTTCCACAGAAGCTTTAAATCGATTAAAAATTAGAATTAATTTTTAAAATATTTTCATAAAATTCAAAGAATACCCAAAATATGTGAAAGAGTTCCGAAGCGATGGAAAAGCATTCCTACGAATTGAATCACAAGAATTGTCCCGAAGAATACAACAAATACTAAACCAATCGGTTCTAATTCGAGGTACTCTTTGTCGACAATATACTCATTGGTGTCGGGATTGATGGTTATATTCTCTCTGACCCCTAGAGGCCAATCCACGTGAAGGATCTCCTTATTGAGTTGAAGCAGAAATACGATCAAAACAAACAAAGCATTTAACATAAAGAAGCCAAAAACGACTCGATTCCTGAGTTCTTTGAGGTCTGCGGCCACTCTTTCCTGATGTTCTTTGTTTTGCTCGATTGGATACAAATACTTTCCGATCAAATCTTTCCAAAATTGAATTTCTGATGGATGCAAATAAGCCACTTCGCCATTCTTTAAGTCTTTATCTTCTATCCAGTATGGATTCAAGAGGTCGTCCCTATCATGTTTAGTCTCCGACTCTTTCTCATCCATATTGGTATCGGATGTTTCTGATCCAAACTCTTCTTCGTCTTCATTCTCTGTGACAGTCGACAAATTGTCTGAAAATCTGGCAGTTCTTCCAATGGAAGATCTCTTTGTCAACCCGTTTGGATCCAATCCTTTCTCCAAAGATGTCAACTTCTGATTAATTGAATCCAATTGGTCCTGAATTTTAACCAAATGAAGTGCCTCTTCGTTTGGTTTGGGATACGTACAAAGCATACACTTGAAAAGGTTGGCCAAATTGAAAGTAATGCTACCCTCCTCCTTCTTATTGTCACCCATATTAAGAAATCCGAGTAAATTCTTTTTCTTCATATCTTCGGTTGCCTTCTTCTCTTCCTCCAATTCATGCTTGGTCTTTTTGCTTTGAACCTCTCGTGTACCCCACGTAACGACATTTAAATTGACGAGAGAGTAGATAATAAGCAACAAATACATGCAGGGAATGCTCAGGAAATAGAGTAGGAGTGGTGCCAAACACGCAATTTCTTGTGGATGCAAAAGACCCGCTACGAGAAAACTTCCCGTCAATGACATGAAGAATATAGCGGATGGAGAGCCCAACCCGTCTTCAGTCATTTGAATGGCCTGACCCACAAATACAGCCATCATTAGCAGACAATAGGCAGCACTAAGTATTTGTGCCACAAATATTTGGATATCATTTTTGGCCACAAAACAGATGACAATGAAGAACAAAATGGGAATAATATTGTAATAAAACGAATCCCAATTTGAGATACGAAAAGCTGCGACCAGTGCTCCGACTAACATAAGGAATATAGTTCCGGGTCCTAGTATTGTACCGATCATCAACATTCCTTGGTATATTATATATGGCAGTGATATGTTATCATTCACTTTTATAGTCTTCTTATAATCTCCCAATAGATCCATAATATTAGCCATTGTGGAGGGCGCCCAACGACGCCGTTGAGTATAGAATTCCCCAAAACCTTCGGGACAATGAGTGTAGGCGTCGGATGCGGCAGAATATTCAACTCTATATCCTAAAAGTCATATCAATTGTTAAATGTGTGATAAAAAAGCGAATAAAACTTTTAACCTCTTTGTAGCAAAAGGGTGCAGAGCCAACGATCCTCTCCCTGATCGAATTGGACATAATGAAGAGCTTCATCTGATTTAGCTGTATATCTTCGCATAACGTTGTCGTCCATCAAAGCTTTGGCTCTATTGTCACAATCAATAACTCAAAGTTATAATCAAAGAACAAATTTAAATAAATTTTATAGCAAAAGATAAATAACTTTCGATATGTTTTACGATTATTTTATTCTTCATGTAACAGACAATCAAAAGTTTACCTGAACAGAGAGAAACATCCTGGACTACATAATACACAACCAATCATATGTTCGGTTGCCTTTTGGAGCCAATGGCCGATCGCGTACTCGAATTTTTGATACCTTTTGGGAAATTAAATTTAATTGAAGTAAAGATCAAATGATATATTTGGGTACAAACCAGGTCATAAAGCCTGACCCAACTGGGTGAATACGACCACATGCTGCACCTAAGTTGCGATTCTTTTTCATCAGATCAACTAAGAGCTGAACGGCATGAGGTCTGAAATTGATATCACCGTCGAGTGTCAAGAGGTAGGTATTCTCAGCCATAACCGCTTTCCGGTTCACATCAATTGGCAATTCCATGAGTCTGTGCCCCAACAAGTAATACATATACATTACCTGTGATTCAAATAATTGTTATACAACTTGAGTTAAAGGTTGGAAAGGATCTCATACCTGACTCCACCGTTTTCTATGTCTGATTTTACATTTGTCTTTGAGATGAGCTATAAGTTTATTCTGTCCTGGCATCTTCCACTCCAGTCTACCTCCATAAGGGGTTGGAAACTTAATGGGCAATTTGAGCTTAATATTGCACTGGTGGACATTACTGGCAGCCGTGTCCATCACTTCGACCAACTGTTTGACAAATCTGTTGACAATCATGTCCTCATCGTTTTCGTCACACAATTCAAACGCGTCGTCAAAGAATATGTGAACTAAAGTTTGATAATATTGTGGTTACAAACAAAGTGAATATATTGATCATACCTTCAAATTCATAATAATCAGGGTCAACTATTCTCAGATATTTTTGGGCATTTCTTCTAGCACTTTGATCCTCGTCCATTCTCATGACAGACTTAAGCATTTGAACCATTTCCTCGACAGTTTCATGCCACATAGTAGCACAGGCCAATATTCTAATGATATGGTCAGTACTATAAGTTGTCGACCGTTTCTTGTCGTCCATGTTTTCCGATATGGTCTCATAATGTTGTGACGGGTCCTGCATTGTTGTGCCCTCTGTTTCCAAGTTAATGTCCTCACTTTTGATCTCTTCCTCGTCATCTCTTCTTCTGTTGAAAGCAATGGATTGGTCTATAATAACCCCGCAATACATTGGGTTAACGAAGAGTTTTTCAGTTGTGGCCAATCGTTCACATTTCGGGGCCCATATATGGATAGCGATCCACGTTTGAGACAAAAGCCATAACAACCACATAATTGCGTGAACATTAAAGAAGGGTTCGTCTCGAATGAATGGCTCCTCATTGCAGTACCAAAACAAATACTTTGGTATAAAAAAGTCTGAAATCTTGCAGTTATTATCGAAATGGACGCCACAAAAGGCAATGAGTGCTGAGATTGTGACGGGAACTGTAAGACTGATAGGAAATGCAAAACTAAAGCCTTGAATACATATTTTACAGGCGAACTTTGCCACCACATAACATATCCAGGTTGCAAACACCTGGATAATTATGAACCACAATGGAATGGCTGAGCGGGAATTAATTTCCGAAGTTTCGTTCTCTATTCCCAAGAATTGATCGGTATTTGCCAGAGATATGACATCCGAGCGATCCCTTTGAATCAATATTTTATGGGAACCAAAAGATTCTTTGAACTTTGAGAATATGCTCCGAACACTTCCATCAGTGAGATATAGCATTAAAGTCATACTAATAAGAATCAGAAATATTTTCCAAATCGATATGAAAATGAAAGTGAAGTATCGGGTTTTGTGAAGTTTTTGCTTGATTTGGGCTATACTTCTAATCAGAGACAACGACGCGTTTTTGTCCACATAGTTCTCCCACCAACCAAGAGATACGAGCAAGCATACAATTGGTATATACGTTGCCAATGGGTTTCGCTCCTGTTTGGCCACAATCGGCCAAATGACAAAAGCAGCCAATTGTATGACAACACACAAGAAGTCCAATATTGTCTTAAACACTCTTTTCGTTTCCCCAGAATGTCTGGAAAGCATTGATAGCAATGCGGGAATAAAACACAAACAGTTGGTAAGCATTGCCCCCTTCACTACATCCAGAGACGGTAATATTACGAAGACCAGGGCTACCAATCCTATTGTATGCAGACTCTCCATCACAAATACCTATTTCAAGAAAATTAGTTCACTTTTAAGAATTTCAAGTCATTTATAATCTGTAAGTGAATTACTGTAATGAATGTGCTTTTGTCGGGAACTCGATATGACTTGAAGGTACAAATGCGGGCACTTCTGAATAGAGTCATGATTTCTGGCACTATTAGAATGAAGAATAAGCTCCAAATCCAGACCACTCTTTCGGGATCATCGTGTTGGAAGACAGCCACATACTTTTTAGACCTTTCTAAGCCAGGAATTCCCTGATGACAAACTGACACTGTTCGATTTACTCTTATTATTGATGTCATAAATAAGACGATGCCTTTTGACAGAACGGCAGATGAGAGGACCACAAAAAATGTTATGATATATGTTATGATTTTCATAAACTTCAATATTATTTCGATCCATTTTGAACTTAAAGTATCGTCTTCTTCATCACTTGGTGTGACCACAAACACATCCCATCCTTTCGTCTGTTCACTAATACTCCTGAAATTATTTTATGTAATTTAAGACACAATTCATATTTAAGAATAATTTCTTCGCTCAGAAATCATTAAAATTTTAGTAAAATATAATTTTGTTTCTGGTTTTCGAGGAATTAATGATATTTTCGTATAAAATATAATCAGAAGCGACGGAAAATAGTTTAGATAAAAAACGTGTCAATCGAGAAGTCGTGTCTTTCAATCGCTCTTTTCTTATTTGGATAACTTAATTTCTATCTTAAGTTGCTCAAGATCACATTAAGAAAATATTATTAGATAAGGTATATAACCAAGGTGCAAGAGAAAAATGTATCTTATCTGGAATTTCTTTTATTTAAAAGCCAATTGATGCACCAAGAACTATTGTCATTATTAGAGTTTCTTTTATTGAATGATAAAACTTTAATAGATTATAATAAATTCAATAAAGCTTATTGGATGACAACCTTATGAAATAGAAGAACTTGCTAGATACACAAATTCTGTTTAAGCATATAATGTTACAATAATAAAAAGGCTATCAGACTGAGTGTTCCTAGGTATAGTTTAGAATAGTCAAAATATTAAGTCGTTGCCTCAACCTGACTCAATAATCCCTTTATCAAATTACTCTAGCACTATTACTCTACCTTAATAGTAATCTTAATCGACATTATTTTTAATTTTACGTATTATTAATGCAATTCTTTATTTATTGATAACAATTAAATTATGTCCAGACATGTATTGGGTTTACTGGAAAACCTCTCTCTATCCCCCTCTCTGACTTAGAAAACCTTGAACATTTCCTAAAATAATCTTAAACTGAATGGAATATTCAAAAATACATTAATATATTGAATCTAGGACAGCTTCTATGTATTTGAATATAATTGAATTTTGCAATAATGGCTTTAATAAGTTGATACACTTGTATATAATGGAAGCAAATGACCGTCACCTTGGTTGGCTTTCACATATTTATCTCAAAATAAAGGAGTGGGAAAATAAGACTAGGGTGAGAGTGAATAAGGACAGAATGAAATGCCGAAAATAGCGAACCTGTTGTAGATATCGTTAGTGAGAGGACTCTTCTCGTCGATATCTTCATCAAAGTTTTCAATATCGTCGAAGTTGTTGTCTCTCATATTGTCCTCCAATTATACCATTCTTTGGAAGCGAATCAAATGCAAGAGAATATGATTTCGGTATTAAATCCAAAATTATGTCAAAATTTAAATTTCAAACCATATCTGGAAACTTAAATATGGTTTAAAAGCACAGGTAATGTACGATATGTTTGTAGCCTTTAAAAGCTCACTGACTCTTCACTCGTGAAGAGTACAATCACTGTAAGAACTCGTCTTAATTTGCTTTTTAGACAATTAGTAAGAAATATGGACTAAAAGTTATGTGTTGTCTCACACATACCTGCGCTCATTGTTTGCATATTGAAAATGTTTATTTCAGGTAAAGAAAGACTGAGTGTTGGAGTCTTTCTTAATTATAACACGTAATGACCTAATTCTGAAGTTGTCTTAAAGTTTGGAACAAATTGTGGTGCAATGCATACCATTGCTAACCATTACATACCACTCGAACCGGTCTTATAGTGGGAGCTCTCACTGCAAGTTAGCCCAGCTTTAGGTGGAGACTAAACTTAGCTTACATTTGAGATACTCTCAGCTCTAATGCAGTGCAAGGCTTTCGAGTGCACTGATTCTCAACTTGTTATGAACAGACTCTGATGGGAAAGAGCCGACCGCTCTCTCAGACCCTCAGCTCAAACTCAGCTCAAACTCATTGCAATGATTTACTCTTATTCTACACGTAATTCATTGACCTCTTGATTGAAACGGATGTAAAAGTGATGCTTAAGAATGAATGCATCGATTAATTGATTGATTACTTGAATAGACACTCAAATTATCCCTCACTAATGTCAAGGTGTAAGAGTGAATCAATGAATGAATAAGAGCATTATGAGCAAGATCATTTTACATTATTTATTTGTGGACGGAATGAGTGAAAACCGTTTGGAGTAATGGCTCCAGAAAAACAATTGATTACTTTTATTGTATTTTATATTTAATAACAAATGTCTACAAAAATGTATTATTTATTTAGATTTTAGTTTATTTGAAGTGAAAAATGATAAGAGTTTTGAACAAAAGGATTGTTTCAAACAAATGCAATATTTTCACAGATTTGGTGCTAATTATGTGGTTTTCAACACATCTCTAATCATATCGTTATTTGATATCAATATTTGTAATAATAGACTCTAAAAGACATTAATTTATATCCATTTCTGTATATTTTGCGCACAATTTTACCCAAATTTCCTCTAATGAGACACAATGTCTAACGTAAGGGCGGAGATATTGGCGGCCAGTCGTTCCCGAACCGGTTGGCAGGACGTACGACAACCCGTCAAAGATAAACGACCAATGATTGACTCATTAAGACTTACCTTTGAGGACAAGACTAACATCGAGTCGAGAAAAGAAGTGATGAGTCCTTCCTTCACAACAAACAGTGCCAACGATTGCAAAAGTGGCCGAAAATTGGGAACAAAAGTGAGTCAAATCGCTAATCTCTTCCAATCATTATCTCCTCCGCCACCCAAAGAAGTTGTGGTCATTAATAGTAATAATAATAATATAAATAATAATAATAACTGTAATTATAATAG
>JAQIWF010000737.1:0-16013 GCA_034694965.1 Ceratozetes gracilis
AATCCGCCATTTTGTTCGCCATTTTTGCTAATTTAGTTAATTTAACTGGATTTAAACTGTATTTAAGCTAAATTAAGTCTAATTTAGCCGAAAAAATAGCAATTTAATGTATATTTAGGGACAAAATGGCGTCTCTTGGATTGATGGCCATTTTATCCTCCCCTAAAATCTCCCCTCCCCCTGACTTTTTTGGGAAAAATTCGCCATTTTTCCTGCCCTATCCCCCTGAAGTTTAAGTTGGATGGCTAACACTGATATAAATACTAACTTGAAGTGTGCTAAATAAGAATCACCTTGCAAATTATGGCGGTTCTCACATTTATAGCTTATTTTTCCACATTTATATATTTAAAGAAAAATATTTACTCAATAATTGATACGAAATTTAATAAACTTTTGATAAGATTATTGTCTCAAAACACATGTTGTAATTCACATGATATCTATAATTATCAATTGATCAAGGAAACTATTTAATTACGGGTGGTTCAAGAGCAGGTCAGTTATTCAATATTTTATTTATTGAGTATGTTTTTCTAGGCAATATGGAAAAATCCCTGTACCCACAACTTTAAATGGCTTATCTTGGCCAAACATGAATTTAGATAAATCATCTTTATATAAGATAGACTAGTTCATATTACACAGATTGTAATTTCAACTGTTTAAATATGAAGAGTTAAAATATGGTTAAAATGATATTATTTGCAAATATTTTGACCCTGGTCACATTGACATGCTATATTGGTGAGTAAGTAACTAACGGTATATAAATACGGTTTACAAATATTATATTCTTGTTATTATAATTTGTAGGGCAAACTAATGCGGGTTATGCCGAGATAGTAACAGCTGCCCGCTCACAGTTAGGTGTTCCTTATTCTTGGGGTGGTGGTGGTTGGCAGGGTAAATCACTCGGTATCAAAGAAGATGATGAGGACGGAACACATACCGTTGGATTTGATTGTTCGGGATTAGCACAGTATGCGGTTTATAAGGGAACAGGCAAAATTATCGAAAGGAACGCCTCTGATCAGTATTTAGATCCAAAATGTTACCATGTACCTTATAGCAAGCACCAGCCAGGTGATCTTGTCTTCTTTGATGATTCACCACATAACAAAATTCACCATGTTGCCATACTATCTGGCAAAGATATGATGATTCACGCACCACATACTGGGGATCATGTTAGGGAAGCCCAAGTCTATGTTAAAGGACGGGTAGACAACGTAACCCGATGTGTGTAACCAAATGTAATCAAATCTTAATTTAAATAAACAATATTTCATGGATAAATTGATTATTGTGCAAGGACAAACTGGCAAACAATCATTAATTCATTTCGTAAACAATTTTAGACGAAAACTTGTCGTTCACTTGAGTCAAGTCTGGTTAGGGATAGACTTCTGGGTATATCATAAATACTGTATTTTCGTTCAAAAGCCCTCCGATCCAATGAACCCGTTTTCAATATCTGACGAATTTTCTCTTTAAAATTAACAAGATGATTGTATAGAAATTATTATTTACAAGGTCATATTTCAAATACTCTTACCGGTCTTTTCTCTACATTGTTGAGAGTCTGGTATTAGATAGAAGTCCTCGTCATTCAAATAAATTTTCCTTGATTCAATATCAGGGGTTTTCTTATTCCTTGCCTTCACAGGAATCTCAGGCACTAAGTCATCAATGAAGACAGAGGTGAGTGAACTGAGTCGAGAGCCACAATTCTCTTCTGCTTGCTCATTGCTGGCACTGTTGGGGACGAACTCCAGGCACTTGACATTACGTGTTCCCAAATGCTTATTACCACAAATCAACGATATCTCCAGACTCTCATTATATGAAATCATAAATTCTAAATATACAAGAGTGTTTTACTAAAAAGATGATATTTCAAAAATGAATAATACCAGGGAGAGTGAAATACAAAGTGTAAGCATTTTTCCAGTGAACAATCAGAATATCATTACTCACACCAACTGAGAGATGTATTCGTTGTGTTTCACTGATTGCGGAGTCCAACAAAATGTATATCTTTTGATTGGCCTAGACAAGAGAGGTGATAACTAACTTGGACCAAATTAAAAGTAACAAACCTGATAGACCTTATCCACTGATAACTCAAATTGTGGGGTATTTGAGAATCTGTTTCTCTTTCTAATAAATATTCGGTTGTATTCATTCAAATCGAGAATATTCTGTAAGAGTTTAATTGTGTTTATGACAAACTGTTTGACGTATGTCTGAGTGGCCACAACACGATTACAGCGCCGATACCCACAAAGCAATGATCGGTGGACTATATTCAAGTCAGACTCACGACAACCAAAGAACATAAGAATGGTTTTGCAGGGATTCAAAAGTCTCGTCAATTGAAACACTCGTTGGGAGAGAATGAAGATTGTGTTCAAAAATTCTTTGCTTAATATCATTAGAACTGCATTTGATTTGAGAATATTTTCACAAATGCTTTCAAAATCCAATTCAATGTCTTCAATGCGTTTATGAAATATAGAGAGCGGGTATTCTATGATTTGTGCCATTTCCTCACTCAAGTATTGGTCCATTTCCTGGCCATCAATGGCATACAAAATTATAATCTGAGGTACCACGGGTGAAATCATTTTATTAAAACTAATGACCAACAATATATTTCAATAAAATTCGAGCACAAATTTCATATGTTTTAGATAAATATTATACTTCAATCAATTGACTAGAATATGCTATAAATTTACATATTGTGAAATATCAAACATGCTGTGCAAACAAGTTGCATTGCTCCAATTGAAATGAATTTTTAGCAATCAAGCATAATTAGTGCATTCCATAATAAAAAGCTGTTTAAATATTTTAGATAAAAGACATTTTTTGGCAGCCCTTCGAGACACCCTGACCAAATAGGTAATAAATGAAAGAGGGGTCTAGCTCTGTAAAGGTTTTAATAGAAGCATTTGCTCATTCCTCTGCATTTCGCCCGTAGAGAGTATCATAGTTAATGTGGAATAGGAAATGATTATCCATTTATTGATTTTATTAAAAATGATTGAAAGAGTGAATCATTTCAAATATATTACAAATTGCAAGAATATAAAAACATTTTGAGTCCAAAATGTCCTATGAATGTCAAATGTGCCTGTTATTATTATTTAAAACTTGCATACAAGAAATATTTGGCTGCAATAAATTTGAATATTTCTAATGAAAATGAAGTTATACCTAGATATTGATCATGATAAAATGCAATAAAGTAGTTATAATTTTTTACTCATTAATTTTTTATTTAAACCCTATGGAATTCTGATTTAATGGATTGGGTTGTAATAAATTGTAGATATCATATCAATGGTGTATTTGGACCAGGATTCATTCTCGACGACCAAAGTTTTAGTTCATATGATCTCAATTCTTGAAATAATTAGTGAAATGATAAGAGTGTACACAACCACTAAAAGGGGTTCAAAGGTTTTGTTTAGCACTCAATAGTCGCTAATTGTCATAACAATTGCTTATCAGTCGTTACTCATATTACGGGTAAGTCATATGGGTGTCCAAGTAGGCCAACAACTTTCATTCAAATTTAATATCATATCTAACATTAAATATAATCTTGGCTAAAAATTGAAAGCTCAATATATAAATAAACTATTGAATATCAAATTAAGAGTATCATATGTTTTAATTTGTAAGTCTTGTTAATGAGGCTTAAGTAACAATATTGTGGTACACATTAAGTGTTGGTAATTCCTAACAGCCTGTACTTTGAAACTTATCCCGAGTGTTATCAGAGATCGATTGGCGAAAATATTTATATAAATATATTTTTAAACCGAAGTTTTGTTTCTTAAATCGGATTTGAAGTAAAAACTTCCACTTTTTGTAAAATTGAGTCGAAGTATAATTCAATTTCTGAAGAACTCAATACTTTTGTGAATTAAATTTTAAAAATTAAAGTCATTTCTAATATGATTGTCCCAATCGTGAGTAATATGAAAGTCAATTCTTATAAGATAGTGAAGTACACGAGTGTTGTGGTCATTTTCATCGCTATTTATTTCGCACCCGTTGCCGATTATCTCATATCTGGTCTTAAACACTTGCCTGGTTATTACCATGACCCTGACACAATCAGGAATACAGTAAGTAATTCATTTTATTTTAATTTTGCCATTACAATTAGAATGTCAATGATCTTGTTTAGTTAATAGTATTAGCGGCAAATATTATAAATGATAATTTATCATGAATAAGTAACTAAGAAATGCAAAATAGGTATTGATATCAAAATTAGTAATAAACATCTGGGACAACTACACAATTATTTTCCTGGCACTCTAAAAATCCTAAGAATCTAATTTGCATGTTAAACTAATCAAGAATCATTAATCATGTTATGATACTTTTCCAAGACTAAAGATATAAAAAGAGCACTTGGTATTACAATAGTTCCATACATTTGTAATAATTACAATTATTGTAGATAAAGGTGCTTGTGCAAAGTTCACTAGACTTTCATTGAATGATCAGCTGATGAAAAAACAAATATTCACTTATTATCTTAGAAAAGGCTTTGACTCACATTAAGATTTGTTTCTAAGGAAAGCTAAATAATTGGTCCATTATAAACTAGGCACAAATAATAGAATCTCGGGGATTTAAATCGGAAGCGCATTACATAACGAGTGAAGATGGATATATCACAACAGTGTTTAGAGTAGTGAACCCATATGTCAAGAACCGCAATGACCTGAAGCCCATACTTCTACAGCACGGATTCCAGAGCTCGTCCAAGGGTTGGGTCATCAATTCAAACGGCAAACTATCATCAAATGGCGTCTATAGTGAACCAGGAAGAGAAGGAAAAGTGGGTAATAACCTGCCATTTGTTTTGGCCACCGGTGGTTATGATGTTTGGATATCAAATATGAGGGGAAATGTCTATTCTATGAATCACACGAAGTACACAACAAAAGGTTGGTTTTAATTCTTATTTAAGACAAATTTAAAGCAATTTTGCGATCATTCAATCGATTAGTTGTGAATGAGTGCAACGAACATATAATTGTTTGTATGTCAGTCCTCATATGAATGTCAAGTGTGGCCAAAGTCTAATCGATCACAAAAGCTATTGTTAATCTCAGTTGTTAGTACTGAGATTACCACGATCAAGCAATGTTACCGCTACATAGCTTGATTAGATAATTGATTAGTCATCTATGTACATATTTCTAGTGTTATTAAATAGTAATGATGGACATTTTATATCGTTAACTCAGATCTAATCAATTAAATTCTAAAACCAATTGTAATAAGACTCACTTAATTGAATGGCTGAGCGATGAACACAACAGTAAATAAAAGTTAATTTTTACAATCATTTGAAGAAACACTACTTATAGACAAAGTACTGCACAACTTATTAAAAAATTAAATGAGACACAGGAAAGGTCAAGTGTTAAATATAAAACATGCTTGTTCATAAAAGAACTGACATCAAATGAGATTATTTGAGAATAAGTTGAATACATTTTTACATTCAACTCAATATTAAAAATGAGCAAGCTCAAGTATACTTTTAAGTCACAATATTTTTAATTTTAAAGTTTAATTAAAAATGTGTAGACACAGAATATTGGAAGTTTTCAGTGGACGAAATCATTGATTATGACTTACCAGCTATTATCAAGCACATTCAAGACAAAACATCTAAAAGTATTTTCTAAAGTTATGTCAATTTATAATTAGTATTAAAGATAAGATTTATCTCCTAAGAGCAACTTGGTTATATCGGTCACAGTAAGGGCACAATTATGATGTTCGGACTGTTATCATCAAAACCGGAATACAACGATATGATCAAACCATTCATAGCCTTATCCCCGGTTTCATTCTTAGGCCACTCCACTACACCCTTAAACTTTATGACACATTTCGAACCTCTTTACAGGTATATTGTATTGTTAATCTAAGTTGAGCAAGGTCACTAATTATAGTGCAACTTTATAGATCATATCCGACCTCACTCTTGCATTTGGGAAAGACTCAGGAATTATACTCACAGTTATGTGAGAATCAATATATGCAGAGATTCTGTCAAAAAATATTTTACCTTTTCTTCGGGTTCGCTGAACAACATGTTGACTTGGTAACATTTCAAAGTATTTAAGCACTAATTTAAATTTATGAATTAGACGAGGATAGGTGGATTCTTATCAACAGTGCCTTGCGGGTCATCCACGTGGGCCGGCACTCATCTATTGCAGAAAATGATCGCTAAAAGACCGACCAAGTTCAATTTGGGAGAGGAGGGTAATATGAAACGTTACGGACAGCCGACTCCACCCGAGTATGACTTAAGTAAAATCACATCAAAGAATATAGCGCTCATATATGCGGCCAATGATTGGCTCAACGATCCCAAAGACATCGCTATTTTGAAGCAAACACTCAAAGGCAACAAAAATCAAATATTTTTAAATTCTCTAATTTTTCAATTCTTAACTCAACAGTCAAATTACTGGACGACTACTTAGTGCCGGACCACACTTGGAATCACATGGAACTGATGTGGGCTAAAGATGTCGGCAAATATGTCAACACAAGAATTCTTGAGATTTTAAATAAGAGTAAATAAAATAAACTTAAATATTGTTAGAGTCAACTGCAATGCAAACTTTAATAGTGAAAATCAATGCAATTTAATAAATACTCCAATAAAATAACACATCAATTGTCTAAATATCAATAATATTCATTTGAACTTGAAACTTATGCACATAATCTTAAGTTACTTGCAAGATAGCATATCTAAATATTCAGGAGAAGGGGGTCTCTTCTGATGAGGATCTGATTCATATCTGGGAGGTTCAGGAAAGGTCTCATAGTCTATGGACTCATAATTCATTGATTTTCTCGATGCATCAGGGTTATCATAGAAGTCAGTCTGTTTTACATCTGCATAGAACTCTTCTGAATACCTTTTCCTTGTGGATCCTTCTAATTCATTGCGGGTTTCCCTCAACTCTCTATTCACACGTTTGGAATGCATTCGAAACACAAATAATACGATTATCACAAATATAATGAGTACCAGAAAGAGAATACCAGCGATGCCTAAACCAGATATTCCTGCAAATATTAAAAGGTTTAAGCAATTATTCTTTAATTTTTAATACCAATACCTGTTCTAGTACAATATGGCGATTTAGTGCTCCATTTTCCGCTCTTCATACATGTCCTGATGTTTTTGCCAACCATTATATCATTTTCATTGAGGCAATTATAACGAATGTAACTCTCATTTATGGCAAACCATTTACTTTCATTCAAGTAATAAACATTTCCGATTTCTTCTATCATAACAGATGTGTCCTTATCTTTCAAAATATTTTCTTGAGGACAGGTTATTTTGGGCACACATATTGGCCATTCGCCCACCCATTGTCCGTTCCAATTGCACGAGAATTTATGGCTAAATATTGAATTTTCTTATAAATGTTTGGTTTAATAACCAATACTTACATTGGATTACCACTCGGGGCAAAACTTTTAGTATTGGCTTTACTTATGTCTACAAACGAATCATTGCAAGTGATATATCGGTGGGAAATCTCTTCCTGAGCGTCGACACCAATATTTTGTATTTGAATCTGTCCGCAGTCGGGTTTCACTCCAAGTCTTGAAGTAGTAGTAAAGATATCCCCAATGAAAACTGCATCCAAACCGATCTCAGAATCAAAATTGGTATTAATATTCACTGAGATGGTGTCCGACAGCTCTGACTCTTCTTTCTTGACTTCGGTCTCATTGTTGAGATCACAATTGAAGTAATTTCTAAAGACTGTCCCATCAATTATTTCACGTTTCTTTTGGTAGAGAAGACAAGTCCTATATTTGCTAATAAAAGGGTTCACTTCCACCGAAATATTGATATCAGTCTTTTGAGCCCATAATTCAATTAATAGAAACCAAATCTGAACTTTTTGGTCGAAACGTATTTTAAAAGTATAACAATTGGAACCATTGGCCGATGTTTTCATCCCTTCCGCTACTCTTAATGTGTGGAATGAGTTAGGCTTAAGTGGCGGATACCCAGGAGGGGGCTCTAATGATTGGTTCAATGGCTGTGACACTAATAACTCATTATTAGGTGATTGGCAGTCGAAAATGTCCAGGTGAATTACTTGTGCGATCATATGTTGACCTGCCAATTTCAATATACCTTATTGATTAAAAGTTATAATTGAGCAAGGTAATACCACAGCGGGCACTCTTTCCAAACCAGCGACCATTTCGACACTCGACATCATGTGATAGAAGTGGGAACTCATCTTTTTTGCACAAAATAATCACTTTTTCCTTATTTTCAAACCTACTCTTCTCCGGTGCTATTAAGTGTTTATAGGCCTTTGCGGGCAGTGCCGGGCGCCCACATCTTCCTGTTATCGGTGTCTCACATTTGATAAAATTTTCAATAAAACTGATATAAAATATTAAAAATATTTTAATTTCTTTCAAATTATTACTCATTTTATCGTTTAATATAATTTCCGACAAAACTGTTTAAAGTAAAAAGTTTTACAGTTTTTGTTTCGTCAGTCAATTGACTCATATTTTATAATCCGGGAAATGATATTCAAATGATTACAACAAACGTTGACTTTTTTGAATTTTTGTTTTGACAATCCATCGATTGACGATATTAGCTATCCCTGATTAAAATTCCTATTAAATTTTCTCATTTATTTACCCTGAAAATTTGTTTACTTTAATTAATTACTAATTATTCACTCACCTTAATTAATTTATCAAAATTCTAAACCATAAAAATTTTACCAAGCAAATCTTTCATTATAAAATGTTAGATATTTTAAACTCTCATAATTACAGATTGTACCTCTGTACATTTAATATTCTATAAGAATCAAGTTAAATTCTCTATTCCAGGGTATATTCCAAAATATTAAATTTATTTTGATCTAGTACAAATTAATGATGGGTATAACAAGAACTTTTTAAAGATTTTTTTCAAAGAAATTGGATTAATATTTGTAATGAATATTTCCTATTCTTTGATGTCATTTTGATGATAACATATCTAGATATTCAGGAGAAGGGGGTCTTATGTTAGAAGTGTGCATTTGATACCGGGGCTGATCCCCAACCGACTCATACTCTACATCCTCGTAATCCAATGTCTTTGGTATAACATCTGTGTTATCATAAAAGTTATCTGATTTGAAGTCTGCGTAAAACTCCTCTGAATAACGCTTTCTTTGGGATCCATTGATTTCTTCACGAGTTTCTCTCAGCTCTCTATTCACTCGTCGAGAATGTGTCCGAAAGACAAAGAAAACAATCAAAACAAATACAATGAGTACCACAAACAGAATGATAGCAATGCTCGCACTCGATATTCCTGCATATTTTATAGTCATTTTGAGTGTTTCAATGTTTGTTAGTAGTTTTTGTGAAACAAACCTGTTCTAGTACAATATGGTGGTTTAGTGCTCCATTTGCCGCTCTTCATACATATCCTGATGTTTTTGCCAACCATTATATCATTTTCATTAAGACAAGTGTAACGAATGTAACTCTCATTTATGGCAAACCATTTACTTTCATTCAAGTAATAAACATTTCCGATCTCCTCGATCATAACAGTGCTGTCCATTTCCTCCTTAATATCTTCCTGTTGACATTCCTTCTTAGGTATACATACCGGCCACTCGCCCACCCATTTTCCGTTCCAATTGCACATGAATTTGTGTCTACAAATTTTCAACACAAGTAATAAATTTGCTCTTAATCAATTTTATCTAGGGCGAGTAATTTAACATAATCCATTAAATACTTACCTTGGGTTTCCATTTGGAGAAATATTTGTAATATTTTGTTTGTTTTCATCGACAAATGAATCATTACAACTGATATATGTGTGACCAACTTCTTCCTGAGCGTCGACCCCGATATTAGTCACTTCAATCTGTCCGCAGTCGGGTTTTATTATCTTTGAACCGATGGTATCCGTAAAGATATCGCCGATGAAAACCGCTTCTAAACCGACCTCTTCAGTGCTATTTATTCTAATATCTGTAATAATAGTGTCCGACAGCTCTGACTCTTCCTTTTTAATGTCGGTATCATTTTTAAGATCACAAATAAAATAATATCCAAATACAGTCTCCCTTTCCATGACATCAGTGGTGTTTCTAACGAGTGAACAGCTCCTGAATCGGCCCAAATCAGGCACCAAATCTGGTTTGACATTTGGATCGATTGACTTAACCATTATATCAACCAAAAGGAACCAAATCTGAACTTTTCTATCAAATTGTATTTTAAATGTATAACACTTCGAGGTATTGGCTGAAGTTTTCATGTCCAGAGGCACCCGTACCGTATGGAATGAGTTGGGTCTTAACTGGTACTCTGGAGGTCCATCAACAGATTGATTTACATGTTGTGAAACTAATAATTCATTTCTGGCTGATTGACAGTCATATATATCTAAGTGAATAACTTGTGCGTCCATGTGTTGACCTAGTACAACCATATATTTAATTTATTTAAAAGTATAATTGATTATGGATAGATACCACAACGGGCCTGTTTTCCTATCCATTTCCCATTCCTGCACATGACCTCATGTTTTCCGAGTGGGAACTCATTCTTTTTGCACAAAATTATTACTTTCTCTTTGTTTTCAAATCTACTTCTCTCGGGTGAAATCATCCATTTGGTGGCCTTCGCCGGTACACCTGGACGGCCACATCTTCCGATCACTGGTATTTCACACCCACTGTATTCCAGAGTAAAAATCAAGAAAAATAACTGAATTATGACATCAAACTTATTCTTCATTTCCTTAATATTGCAGATTAAGCAGATTTCAACAAAAAAGTGTTTCTCTATTACTTTTGTTGAATAAAATTTCATTTTTGAATCGATTTTTTCCATACTTTGATTCCGGGAAATGAGTTTTAAACCATCACTCAATCCATTGGCTTATAGACATTCATAGATTACTTACGCATATTCATGACATCCTAATTCTTTTTAGTCGATATTAGAAAGAACTTAATTAGAAAAGGATTTGAATGTTTAAGGATATTAAATAAAAAGTTATATAACCATATGATTATTCCAGTTTTCTATTGTGAAAATGTATAAGTTATCTAGTTTATTGTTTTACTTCATCACATATTTAATGCTTATTAATCCCTGTTTGAGCAGATGGTGGCTAAGGGATTATGGAGAAAGGGATCTTGACCTATATATGCCTAGAACACCAATACCGTTTTTTAAAAGGTGAAATTAAACATTATCATGCTGAAATATACGAGTAATTTTGAATTACATAGAATTCCACATCTTGTGTGGCGCTCAGCTAAGGATACTTTAGCTGATATCAAGAAAATAACTACCGGTGCTAAAGAAGTATCATCCAATGCTGTGAATGTAGCTCGGGACTTGCCAGTTATTAATGAAATTAAAAGTAAACTTGTCAAAGACAAACAAGTGTAAACAAATTTCAATCCTATCATACATAGTATTATTTAAACTGCCTTTCAATAGTAATTAGGTAGAGTATAATTATCAAGTTAATTACCTATTTCAAATGTAAGAAAAACCTCATTTGAAAAAAAATGTTGAAAAATATAAATAAATATTAAAAAGAATTGAAAAAAATGTGAATAAACACAATTAAGTCATCAATTTTACGCCATATAAGCAATGGTTACGACAAACAACAAGAAACGCATTCACACATTGTCTACCTTTACCTGTGCTGTTCATAACGAGTTTAATAGTTATGTAAAAATATTTTGCGTTTATAACTGTGTCCTAACCTCAACCGTCTATTCATAAAACACACGATCGCTTCAAATGTCATTCAGTCAACGTTTTGACACTCAGTTTGAGTTTTCAAAAGTTTTGTTTCAGTTTTTGTAGTAATTATTCGTAAGTCATGGAAACGGAAAAAACTAAAGGTCTGATCATTTATAACTATTTATACTTGTTAATTAATTTATTTTAACTTGCTTCATTTTAGGAACAGCTTCTCGATCTATGATACCAGTGCCTAGAACGAGTAGTCTCCAACGCTTGTCACTCACTCAAAGTACTGACAATTTGTCTGTAATATCGAACCGACCTATGAATAGAAGTCCGACCCCATGCCGGAGGGTTACCCGACACGCATCTGTCTCTCGACTGCCCACTTGTAGACCAATGGTCTTAAAACCGCGTCCATCGATGGTTAGATCAATATCTGGAGTTTCAAATTCAAGCTGTGATTTAACTTCCATTACTTCTAATAATTGTCAGACAAATTGTAAGTTTAAACCAATATTTCTATTTTGAAATACAATTCTTAAGTATTTTCCTTAAAACAGCGAATAAACCAAAAGTCTCTCCAAAGCTATTTAAACCAAATGATAATCCCGTCAATTGTCAGAGGTATCAACGAAATCACAACCAAAGCCAGTATCAGAGCAAACCTGTGCCCAGTTTTAAATATAATAAGTTTTCCCCATATTATGAGAACGAATCACTCGATTCACAAATGAGTGATAATACGAATCAAAAGCAAAACTCGGACTTTGACTGCATTTCAAGTATCAGTTCTGCGGATTCCACTCATAACTCACGAGTGGGTTTGAGACAGACGGACAAACGCCACACAGGAATACCATTCCACTGTCAACAGCGGTCAAACAGTCGGCAGTCCATGAAATACCGAACCCAATCAGTGCCCGAACACATTCACCAACAATACAAATATGAGTCCAATGATTGCAATCATAAACCTATAGAAACAGTGAATAAGCTATTGATTGAAAAACTGAAGAACCGATTAATTGAGTCCATCGATAATGAGGACGAGGAACAAGCATTAGATGAGGACCAAAATTTGCATGATGATCAACTTGTCTATGAAATGCCTCAACACGTAAGTTCACTTTTAAGATTAATTAACTGTCATATTAATTGCTTAAAATTATATATTGAGTTTAATTCAATTGATTAATAAATAATAACCAATATATAGGTTGAAACAAAACTGCTTAGAATCGTAATCAGACATCTGAGGGAAAAGTTGAATCAATCGAAGACTAATTTGGAACAAATGACACAACAATTCACTTCAAATGTAAGCTTTGTTTTAATCAAATCTAAGTTTCTTTCATATTTTATTCAAAACAATATGTTTCGCTTCAGTTGTGTTCTCAGAATTAGTTAAACCTAAAGCAAATTTAATGATATTTTGTGAATCACAGGTTGTCTTTCTCACGGGTCAGCATAGATCACGACATACAAGCTTCAATATGTCGTTTATTTTAGGGTTGACCAAGATGTATGGCTCCAGGGGAGGGGGTTAAGGTGTAGTTTCAATCTTAAATACATGAAAATTAATTTCAATAGGATTTCGTAGAATTTAAGAGATGTCCAAAGATTGATCTACCTTGGTAAACTCCTAGTTTCTTTTAAACTCAATTTCTTATTTTTTGATCTAAATCATTGCCATTTACCACGATTATGTTGTAATTGATTAGGGCATAGTTCCCTCATTGAATATAATTGTCAATTATTTATTCTAATAGATTCTGACTTTCAATTATACCGATTATACCCAAACCCAAACCATTAAGTAGTCATTTATGATCTCTAACCAAGTAGAATTCCCATTATTAAATTCCAATTATAAAATGTGCAATAATTTGACCGAAGACGTAGTTTTGTGCAGTAATTTTGAATAGAAATTATAAACTCATTACCAAAAACCACATTATTTAAGATACGACAGACCATAGCCTCACAAAACTCATGCAATTCTTGGCATAAATCAAAATGAGATTTAAAATTAGATCTAATGTTAGAAATATTATCGCATTTATCTGTCATTTAAAGCAATATATTTAATGTATTTAATGAATCAAAAATTCATATTTAGAAACAGATGTGCGAAGCGTTTCAAAAGTCATTGTCGGCGATGACTATCAGAGCACAACATTTGACACAACAGTTGGATAGCAAACAAACAGAATTGGATGGCGTTTGCTATCAATTAAAAGATAAAAATCTAGAGTTTGAAGATCTTAACAGAAAGTATCAGCTTTTGGACACTGAATACAAAAAGTTACAAAAGTTAAACACAAATCTCATTAATAATAACATCAATAATGAGAACAATAGTCGCACCGACAGTGCGATGTCTACCATATCTTATGCGGACAGCATAGCAGACAGTTCCACTCCAGTGAAGTTTCGTACGACCAGCTCATGGCTGAGAGGAAGTACTATAAGGTATGTCTTTTGCAATTATAATGCAAATGAATCTCTCTTTGTATACTCTCTCAATAGTTATCTTAATTGTTTTGATTCGCATACAAACCACTTTAATATTCATATTTCATGAAAGAATCAAGGTTAAATCTGTATTTATTATTCATCACTTATTTCCTTTCATAGCAAAGCATTCAAAAGAAGGAAAAAGTTGAATATATTTTCAAACTCGTCGTCTGATCTGATGTCGACATCGAAAGAGAGCAGTGAATCGGTTTCACAGTTAAAAGACTTACTTCGAGAGAAAGAGTTGACAATAACTGATCTGAAACTCGAATCGTTGGTCACAACCAACCGATTAGAGAGACTCGAAGGCGAACTCAAAAGTAATAGAGAAGAGACGACGCATTTGAAGAAAAACAAAGACTTCCTCGAAAAAATGATTAAGATGAAAATTATTGAGTGAAACTCACATGCTCATCATTACTTCAAATAAATCTTTATTCTTTATATTTATTTATCAAGGTTTTCATTTCAAATTTCACATTCATGTCAATATATCTTAAGTGCAGGGATGCGTAAGGGGGTCATCCATTTATCCCCTGTTTTTGGCCAAAATCAGAAAAAATGGGTCAAAAGTTTTTGAGGCCCCCTAGAATTTCCCTCAGGCGAAGTGTATATCCCCCATATCAGCAAAAATTTTGAAAATTTTTAGTGTTTTTTTTCTCCAAAATCTCGAAAAATTGTAATACAAAACCAATGAGTTTTTGGTATACTCCCTAAACTTCCCCCCTTTGTTTTTGACCAAATCAAAGTATCCCTCCCTGAACCCTACTCCTCCACCACCTGGAGTGGGACACTTATTAAACTCTGTATTCAAATGTACATAAATTATTGAATTTCTTGTTTTCATTAAAACTGCTATGAATTATGTAAACATTATAAACAGGTATTAAATACAGAATTTGACATTGGGATATTCTATAGAAATAAAAGGTAGGTCTATTAACCCTTTACTCATTTTTATTCTATTTGGTTAATTGAGACCTTATGAATTCCCTGGAAGCTGAAGATAATAAGTTTATGGTCTCTTTTAAAGTTAGGTTTGACCATATCTTGAAGTTATTAAACATGATTTCAACTTATCTAGATTATTCTGCTATGGATGATCGATCAAGGTTATTAAACCTTGAATTATATCTGAATTAAACTCTGACAGTGAGAGTGATGTGAAGGCCCTTCGGTTCAGACTAAATGTCATTTTATTTTAAGAAACTATTTTATCATTTCAATGACCAAAAGCACGCAAACAAAGACACGGATGCCGTTTGAGAGGGAGTGTAGTTGGGGTGAGTTAAAAATAGTTGTGTTACCTTCTCATTAACTATTCAAAATGGAATTCCTGGTTTTATCCTCAAAACTTGCTCAGTATTTTGAGTTTCGAGGGGAACCGAGTTATTATCCATTAAACTAACCTTGAGATGAAAGAAATCGATTTGAGTACAATTTTGCTCTGATATAACGCAAGCGGACTTTGACTCAAAATGTGAGTATAAACTGTATTCACTTACAATTCGGTGCAATAGACGGATCATATCAGCTGTGGCTCTAATTAATATTATCACTATCTTTTTCAAACTATGAACTTTGATTATTTATAAATAAATGTACTAGTGCTTATTTTTCACATATAAAATATATTGTGAAATTTGGTGAAT
>JAQIWF010000738.1:0-16010 GCA_034694965.1 Ceratozetes gracilis
ACGTGAGATTCTAATTATAATAATTATTATTTAAAACAATCAAACTATTCCTGCAATAATTGATTTTAACAGATTTTATTCGTAAAAATTGGTGATTGCAATGAATAGAATCAATAAAATTAATATCTGACTGAATGCCAAAAATTGATTGAATTTGAAATACAATTAGAGATAAGTAATTCAAGTGAAGAGTTATTCGAATCAGTTTTGTCACAACTTCTGACACAAAGCCTTATTAACTATATTTGTAGTCAATTGATATCAAATTTAAGAATTTAGTCAATTGTTTCGAAGAATTAATCATTTAATCAAAAAATGTTTTAATTATTTATTTAATAGTTAATAATTTGGTGAAACAACAGATCTTTGGTTAACAGCAACTAAATTATGTCTCAATTATATACAAACAATGTTTCAATGATTTAATTATGTATTGAATGAGTAAACAATATATTTGATGCAAAACTTATAAATAAAATGTTAATGAATTTACAAATGAAATGTGAAATCGTTTTATATAATAAGAGAACAAATTTCATAATTAAAGCTATTCTTAAGAATAAATACAATTAAAACAATACAAACGGTAGGAATGGTTTGGTTTAGATTAAAGATAAATCATTTGACGGACATCTGGTCGAGGAGTTGAGAGGCGGCCACTTCCAGGTCATAACTGGCTGCACTGAGAGCCTGTTCGCACTGGTACTTTGTAGATATGCCTAATTTCATGAGTTGAGTCAATTGGAGTTCTTTGAGGGCTGCGATGGCGTCCATATTATTCTTATAGAGAACTGAAATGCATTCTTCTTTTGACGCACTTTTTACCCGATTCTGCAACCGTTCGACCAATGATTGCGGGAATATATTCGTCGGAAGTGAAGCGCCAGGAATTGAGTTATGATTGACTCCTATCCCATAAATTGTTTCACGACTGGGGGCTGTAGGGGTCACTATAAATGGTTTAACGTGTGCTGTGTTTGAATTTAATTGAGGTGAAGGTCTGTTCGACAGACAAACCGTTGCAAATGTAGTGTCAGAGGAGACACCATTCGAATGATTGTGAGCCGACCCGTAATTGTTTCTTCGAGTTGTTGCATACTTTGGAGGCGGTTGGAGGAGTGGTATTGCGATGGGAGTCGGACTAAATTTGTTCG
This sequence comes from Ceratozetes gracilis, assembly GCA_034694965.1. NCBI lineage: Eukaryota > Metazoa > Arthropoda > Arachnida > Sarcoptiformes > Ceratozetidae > Ceratozetes > Ceratozetes gracilis. The sequence goes on from JAQIWF010000738.1 coordinate 1,155, forward strand.
TATCATTCGATTCATTTATTTTCTTAAACATTGAATCGAATTCTTCTATTAAGTCTTTACTCAATTTCATATTATTTTCAGTATTTTTTGTCTCATTTTCATTGAAATGATTTTGTGGTTTGTTTTCAGTAATCATATTCTCAGAAAAGAGAGGTTTTGGTGAATGAGTCGAACGAATTTCATTGAATTTAGAGTCTAACCAATCAAAGGCCCGTTCCCTTCGTTCGGTTGTTTGTTGACCCGGATTGTCGTCCACATAACTGCTATCAATATCGGGGTTCCAAACAAACTTCTGAGTGGATGGAAGTGAAGAGAAAGCATGACTTTGAGATTCTTCGTAATTGGAAGCGACTGCAGAGTAATAACGGTCTTCAGACGTAAACACCTCATCATTATTTGTGGACCCATTGGTTGACTCACAGGGAGGGGAATAATATTTGGTTGTTAGCTCTCCCGGTGTTTGCAATGAATCAATGGGAACGTTACAATATGTCGGCTCTTCAGAAGTCACTCCATTCGTCACCATTTGACGCAAGGATCTGTGCGTTTCAGTCATTATGTGCTGAGCTGTGGAAGAATTGATTGACATCTCATCGCTAAAATCTATTAAAATTCCATCAGTTTGTCCATTGGTCTGGTTTTGAGGCCAATCATCTGCTGCTGACTGAAGATGAGTGTAAGAGAGAGAACGTCGAGGAAGAGTCGCTTTATTAGTGATGAGGGAAATATCCGTTTCGTTCTTAAGTCGATTATATCCGAATTGACTTATTTTCTTGGATTCAATTTGTTTGAAATCCGATAAATGAATTGTTTCTGAAATGCGAAACAGTTATTAAGGAAATGAAATCAATGTTAACTCACTTTTGTTACGATTGGCTAACTTTGGAAAGGCAGGCACATCATTTTCAATGCCAAGGACATCTGGAGGCTCCATTGGATTCTTTAAATACATGTCGTCAATATATGCGGGGTTACCCCATGACTCGCCTCCCTGTCCAGCGTGTCCCGCGTGAATAAAGCTGTTTCTCAACGGTCTGCTTATATCACAGGTTGTGATCGAATTGGGATTTCCCGAAACACAACGGGGAAAATATCCGATAGCATATGTACGTTGATTCTGACCCCTCCACCAATAATTTTCTGCTCTGCCCTCTATTACTTGGATTTCATCACTTATTTCTATCTTCAGATATGGGTCTGAGGTTTCATTTATGGCTTGAACTGCGAGTTTTGGGTGATTTTCAGGCTTTCCATCAAATTTCTGCAATGCTTTCAGTTTTAGAGGTCGGGTCTCACAGAAGAAGTCTTTTAAAGCAACAAATGTTGGCCTGTCGTTAGGTTTTGGAGCCCAACATTGAAGTAGGAGCTGATATATCTCAAAAGGACAGGCATTAGGTTGAGACAAACGCTCGTTTTCTCTATCGATTTTATGAAGGATCTGAGCGCCGTTGAGTCCGATCCACGGCTCCTGACCGAAGGTAAACATCTCCCAGAGAGTCACTCCAAACATCCTTTAAAAGTGATTTTTATTACATTTAGTTATAATAAAAATATAGAAAAGATGACAAACCAGGTATCGCTCGCGTGAGAGAACTGCCTTGACTTGAGTGACTCGGGTGCACACCAGGGAAATGGCACTTTCTTGTGCTCATTCATTATATAGCAGTCTTCGTGAGAGGGAATGGCTCTCATGAGTCCAAAATCTCCAATTTTGATCCTGTCGTTGGGGGCCAGCAATACATTCCTTGCGGCCAAATCTCTGTGAATGAATCGCTTTGACTCTAAATATGCCATTCCTTGAGATATTTGTATCGCATATTCGATAAGAAGAGCTATGGATGTGTGTCCACATTCTTTGCGAAGTCTGTCCCTTAATGAGCCAATGCTGGCCAATTCGGTGACCATCATCATGGGTACAGACAATACTATGCCATAGAGTTTGATCAGATTTTGGTGATTCAACTGATGCATTGCATTCACTTCTTTCTCAAAGTCTTCGGCAGCCGATGGTTGGGCTAATACTTCCTGTTTTAATACTTTTATTGCAACTTCTTTTGTCCGGCCGTCGGGTAGAGTCCACTCCCCTTTCATTACAACCTTTAATGTAATTTAGATTTAATGAATGAGACAAATGTGATGTCATTCATACCCCAAAGGATCCGTCGCCTAATTTGTTTAACGTCTTGATATCTTTGCTGTTGATAAGACAGGTCAGACCATTAGAAGTGGTTGAGTGAGACGATGAACTTCTTCGGGTATTATTGGTTTGACTGTTATGTTTGGATTGAGTGCTTTGTGAAGACTTAGGAAGAATCAAATTGAGAATATTTTTGCGTTTCTTGTCTTTGATTTTATTCTTTGCGGCGGCAATCAGTCTTCGGGCCGCGGGGGCACCCATTCCTACCTTAGGGTCTGTGAGGTCAGTGAGGATTACTTTGTCGAAGTGTTCAACTCGGGTGACATTAATGCCACGAACAGAGTCATAGAACTGTTCCAATTGAACCTCTTTGAGCAGTTCATAAAGTGATTCTTCGCCCTCGTGTGTAGACATCACTCTTTCAAACACTTCAACTCAAACTCAGAATTAATTTTAAGCTCAAAATCATATCATTTTGTATGAAAAGTAATGCAACGAAAGACTATTATTTGACCTCAAATTCAATCACAAATTTGAATAAATATTAAAATTGACTAAAATTGGGAATAAATCTTAAAAGTATATAAAAGTATAGATTAATTGATTGATGAAAGTTATCTCTTATTACATCATATTAATGGTAATCAATTAACTATGAATTGAAGCTTAAATTGAGAGCATTTGAAGCAAACAATGAGAGGAAGTATTAGCTCTTTATTTGTCAAACTTTGAGCTCTAATTAACATTTAATTTGTTTCAAAGCTTTCACTCATTGAGTCATTGCTTACCATTTGTTTATATTATATACAATATTTTCATTCACTACTCATTTGCTATTTCTAGTCATTCCCTTCACATACAATATAACACAACTTTGAAGGAGAGGTCAATACAAATAACATTTAAAGGGTTTTCAAATTCCAGTATAAATGTAATACACTTTCAGACAAACAATAATTCTCTCTATTTGTCAATATTTCTCAATTAAATGTCAAAGACGTCGAAACTTATAATTAAATTATATTCAACTTAATATTAGAGTCAAATTATAAGTAAGATGTGCGGTGTTAGTCAATAGTAGCCAATTGAGCATAATAAACTTGGTTACACAATAAGTGCCAAGAAATGAGGAGAAATAATTAAATAGAAGTGACGTAAAGTGTGGACACATTTTGTTTAAAATTTGGATTTGTTTACAAATTTGTGTCAATTTTGACATTCAGTCACTCAAAACAAAAATAAATACATTTTTATTACATTTAACGAGGACATCCAGTGGTTAATCTATTGTGTCTCTAATTAATTTGACTGAATACCTGCATTTTCTATAACTCAAAACTTATAATTTTAAGCTGTTATGTGTTATATTTTAAGCAAACTGTAACACAATATTTAACATCAAAGTCATCAACACTGCTCGTCAACGTCTGCTGTCAGTGTTTGTGAGTTTTGTATATCGCTCTCTAATTTTATCCAATCAATGAAAAGATTGTTACTTTACCACGATTTCCTAGTCTAATATTGTATGATGTTTAGAAATAACTAAGACTTCAATCAATTAATAAATGTTTTAATTTGTTCTCATTTTCATTCATTTTATTTATTTCATTGCAATTGTGTTCATAATTGGAGTGTTTTTTGACTCAAGAATTAGATCTGATGGGAGATAATCGTCAAAAACGTTTGTCACAAATATGTCAAAAGAATTACTCAATGGATCGGTTCTCAGATCTCAAGACAAATACTAGTTTTAGTGGAAGTCTGACCACTAATTGTCACAACAATTACGCCGAACCTCAATATGAAAGTAGAGATCAGTTAACGAACAAAGAGTTGGAAGCGACCAGAGCTCGGGTCTCACAAATGGAAAAGGTATTGATTTTGGACCAATTGAAGTGATTATCAATATATCAATTGTTTAGACAATGAAGTTTTGGAACGACTGTTTGGCCAATTGGAGAGGTTTGTCACTAATCTCTTGTCTTCTAATGTCTTAATATTTTTGTCAAATTGACAGAAAAGTGGCGTAAAGTGAGAGACGAGCGAAACAAAGCTCGTGAAGAGTCTCGCAATTTGTCCAACAAATTGGAATCAATTACTAAACAATTATATGAAGTGAAGCGACAAAACTCTAATTTAGAGCTCGAGGTCCAAACACTTGAGCATCAGATCAAAGAACTAAACCTCTTATGTAATAGTAATACAAACAATGAAAGTATTAATAGTTTTAATCAAAGCTCACAATTTTTAGATAATAAGCCCTCATTTGGCAAATATTCGACAAAATATTCAAACAGTCTTTGAATTGATTTGTTGTTATCGTTAAGAATATTAGTAATAATTATTATTTACTGTAAATATTGTTTCGTTTCAATAAAATTCAATTTTTGAGATATTCTTGTCATTCGAATTGTGAGTTAAATTAATGTCCGGATGAGTTGGGAATTAGTCATACGGTATGACTCATACCTCATGTTTGAGACAACAATTTATTTAATTTTCATAATTTTATAGATTGATAGCCTCAATAGAAACCAGGATCTTCGCTCTTTATGAGATAAAGGACATTTTTGGGGAAATTTTGACAAAACCATGATAAGCCGCATGAGGTATATTGGGAAAGGACTTATAAGTTATGGCATCCAATAGTCCTCTACAGAGTCTACACTATACAGCAATTTTGTTATCAAACATTTAACAAATTATTTAACGAACTCTTCTCTAATTTATTGAATAAAAAGTGATTCAAACAATTATATATATATTTCATAGAAAATATAGTTCACGAAAATGTGATTAAATGTAATAAATGTTTGTTTCCGGAAAAAATATTTTGCATTTTTATTATCGAGTTGTTTGGAAATGAAATCTTTTGTTGTGAATAATTGGAACTTCTATGCAATTGTGAGACAATCAGTCCATTACTAGCAAATTGATGGCCAATTCAACGTCTCCATGGGTTGACTGTAACACTCGAAGAGCGACATGTCTTTCCACTTGAGTCACCTCTTCAATGGTTTTAATTTTTTGGGCATCGAATTCAGTTTCATTGCTCTGTTGTCCCCCTTTTGAATTCAATTTGTTCTGGTTCTCAATTTTTCGGACAGTATTTTGGACCTGTGCTATGAATGGCGGAATAGTTGAGTCATTTGTGGTGTGAGTCAGTCCTCTACTCAATTGAGCTATATTTGTTGAAGTTGTCTGGGTAATCTCCTGTGAACTTCTTGGTCTTGTGTTGGAGAGAGTGGAGGCAGCTCTGGTGGAGGCACTGGTGTTGGGCACACTTGGATTGGAGTCAGTGAACATACATCTAATGATATTCGGGGTATTGTCGACGATATCATTATAAGAGTGCGCTTCTGTGGCGCTGTTTTTGATTTCCTGGGAAGCGTTGGAACCATAGAGAAGGATGACCTGAAACCCTCTTCTCTTTGCAGAGCGAATCGCTGGCGCGAAGTCAATGTCTCCGGTGATGACAAATAAGAGACATTTCTTTGTGTTGAAGTGATGGTCGACATACTTCTGTATGCTTTCCATAAGTTTGGAGTCGGCGTTCACTTTGTAGGCCATTGAAGTCTGCACCACATTTAGAGCACGAATTGGATTCACGTGAAGTATATCCACACCTGACCTGTTGAGAGCCTCTACATGTGTGATGTCTAACTTCTTGGTATCGCACGAGCAATAGAAAGAGCACGGCTCTGACCTCTGGCCAATTCTAGCCTCGTAATTGTTGGCAATAAATTGCTTGATACTTTGAATTACATTTGATGCCCTTTCATTGGCCGGAATGGGACAGTTCTCAATGTCCCAAAAGATACCATAAGACTGACACCCAATGGACTCAGAGTTAATCGCATTCATTGTGTTATCGGTTTACCAAAAGTCTGACCGAAAGCAATGAAAATCCAAAATTTTGTTAAATATTTCTCTAATCAAATGTTTTCATAATTTTAGTCTAAAATCTAATCTCAATAATGGTTTGTCATAACAACGAGATATTCATTTGAATAACACAATTGTTTTAACCATCAAATGATGAAAATTAAATAAAACTAAAAACAATTGAAAAGTTGGACTTTGAACCCAAACTCTTATCAAATCAATTGCATTGATATTAAATGAGCTGACAATCAGTCACTTCAATGATAACGACCAGAAGGCAACAAATAAGCAAAATATTGGATCAAATGATTACCCGAAATGACTACTTAATGATGAGATGGATATAAGAAATGAATGAAATGTTTGTTTATTTTGAGATTTAAATAACGCAATGCTATACCAAAAGTCATGCGCTTTAAGTCATATCCAAAACCTGTATTTGTTTTCATTTTTTCACTCAATTATCACTTTTTATGAATAGTTTATGAATTAATCATTTTGTTAATCATTAGTCAAATTGATTGTCAATTGATTTGTGGGAGTATTTGCTGTGGTCTTCATAACAAACCATAGTTTAAGTCCATTTAAACTGAACCCCAACTTGAATCCCGACTCTGAGTGAGTACTGAAAACATAATTTGATTGTATTTTGCTATCATTTCAATAGATTTACTCAAAAAGTTATGTAAATATTAATTATTTGATTAACTCTTACAATAGGATTGTTTGCAACCATTCAATGATAAGGCTTTGAATTCGTCACCAATTGATAGCATTTATAGATAATACGGAATAATGTCTTCATTTTGTGGGTTTTTTACTCAAACCGATATTAAAAATGATTTTAATGAAAAGCATTTCATTTCTGACAACCCATTAGTCAGTCCAGTCGGAGACACTTTGAGTCCGTCCTCATCGACGGCATCGCTATTCCCTTCAGAAACGCGACTCAACAACAATGAAAGGACTCCTATCTTAAGACATGTCAGGTCTGACATCCATTTGTTATCATTTTTCACATTTAGTTCTAACCTCTTCTTAAAGGCTGTTCCGGAACCTGAGTGGCAGCTCTAGTCCTGGAACTCCGAGTCCACAAAGACAAGTGGATGTAAAGAATTTGACCACATTTTCGGGTGTCTTTACACCCGTTTGTCTTTCGATGTTTAGCGCCATTCTATTCCTACGAATCGGTAATTGATATCAAAATGAATTAAATATATTTAATTGCATTACAATTGATGACAGGTTTTATTGTCGGCAATTCTGGTGTTTTTACCACTTTATTGGAGATAATCTTAGCGTATAGTATATTAGTGTTTACCGTTCTGTCCATTTGTGCCATCAGTACTAATGGGGCCATAGAAGGCGGCGGTGCTTATTGTAAGTCCACTTTGAAGAATATAATCCCTTTATTAATATCCTGTTTTTACCCCAAGTTATGATAAGTCGAGCGCTGGGACCAGAGTTTGGTGGAAGTATAGGAACACTCTTTTTCGTGGCTAATATCTTCTCGAGTGCTCTTTACATCACTGGTTGTGTCGAAGGAATAATTAATAATTTTGGGCCTTCGGGTGGAATCGCAGCCATTCTACCGGACAGTCACTGGCATTCCATACTTTACGGATCAGTTCTGAATCTCTTAAACGCTTTGATTTGTTTGATCGGCGCTTCTGTTTTTGCGAAGACAACTGTCATTATTTTCGTGACAGTTATGGTCAGCACTCTATCAGTAATGATAAGTCTTTTGTTTCAAAGTCAACAACCATTGAAAATACCGGAAGAGAACTCTTGGTTTAGAAATCACTTCAATGGGAGTGTAGTAAACTTTACAAGTTTCAATTGGTTCACATTTAAAGATAATTTGAATCGTATGTCTTCTCACTATCTTTGATGGATTAGAACTCAATTATATGTCATTTTTTAGCCGATTTCAGTGTCGACTACACTACGGGTGAAGTGACGACATTCCCTGTTGTTTTTGGTGTCTTATTCAGTGGTGTCACTGGTATTATGGCCGGGGCTAATATGTCGGGTGAACTTAAAGGTATTATCTCTTACTTACCAAACTCTAGAGTAATCTTGTCATTGGATCAGATGCGGGAAAGTCAATTCCTCGAGGGACTTTGGGTGCTGTTATCTTTACTTTCATTACATATGTGTTATTGGTTTTGTTGACCGCTGCTACCTGTCCTGCGTGAGTGTTGTTCCTTGATAATTCGTATTGTTCTCATAAATGTCTTTTAGATTACTTTTGCAAAACAATTATCTGTTTATGCAATACATTAATTTCTGGCCACCTTTTGTTGCAATCGGCATATTTGCGGCCACTCTTTCGGCTGCGTTAAGCAATTTGATCGGTGCCTCCCGAGTGCTCGAAGCCGTCGCAAAAGACAATCTTTTTGGTTCATTACTAAAACCAATTAATCGTTATTCTCGTTCTGGTAATCCGGTGGCGGCAGTAGTGGTCACGTGGTTTACAGTCCAGTGCATTATTTTGATCAACAAATTAAACTTGATAGCTCAAATCACATCAGTATTCTTCTTGTTGTCCTATTTCGCAATAAACTTAGCATGTTTATCTCTGACACTAACTTCGGCGCCAAACTTCAGGCCTTCTTTCAGATACTTTTCGGGGAAAAGCACTTCAATAGGAATGTTGGGATGTATTGTAATGATGTTTGTCATTAACTCACTCTACGCCGCAATCACTATAATAATGTGTTTACTTCTGGTCATTGCTCTGCACATCCGTTCCCCACCCGTCCGCTGGGGGTCTATAAGTCAAGCATTGATTTTTCATCAGGTATTCACTTAAATTGATTGATGTCTTAAATTCTGACTTCAATTGCAATTAAATCTATGTTTAGGTTCGAAAGTATTTGCTTTTGTTGGACAGTAGGAAAGATCACGTCAAGTACTGGAGACCTCAGTTTCTACTCCTTGTGTCAAATCCCAGATCTTGTGTTCCGTTAATTACTTTCGTCAATGACCTCAAGAAGAGTGGACTCTATATCTTAGGTCACGTGAAAGTTGGAGCTATTGATGACTTCGATACCGATCCAGTGTTAGAGGAATACCCTCTTTGGCTCAAACTACTCGACAAGCTTAAAGTTAAGGCATTCGTTGAGGTCACTTTAGCTACCAGTGTCAGAGAAGGTATGCATCAATTGGCCAGAATTGCGGGTTTGGGTGCTATGAAGCCAAACACTATTTTATTTGGTTTCTATGACGAAGAAATCCCAAACGATTTCTTTGAAAATAATATTATTTACGACAACTTAAAAGACCTTCAATTACGCGGACAACTATTCCTCTCACTACGAGAGGATAATAGCAACAGACTCTTCACTCCAGAGGAATACATTCATATGATTTATGATTCGGTGTTTAGACTCCAAAAGAATGTGTGTATCGCTCGACACTTCCATTTGTTTGATAAGGTATTCATTTATTTAAGTGATTCACTAATTAATGTATTGATATATGTATTGCAGGCATCGGTGACGGCGACCACCAATTCCTCATACATTGACGTCTGGCCTCTCAACTTCTTCAGTCCTAAGACTTCGATCACAGTTATAGATAATTGTTGGCTATTTCTGATGCAATTGGCGTGTGTTCTGCATATGGTTCCCGGATGGAAGACATCAACCAAAGTGCGTATCTTTATGTGTGTCGACACCAAAATCAAAGATATAGCTCTTCTAAGGAGACAATGGGAACAAATTCTTCACATGTTGAGAATCGATGCCTTTATCCAAGTGGTTATTTGGGATCACATTACCTCTCCATTGGATCAGTCTTTACAGTCGAGTATGACTGACATAACGGCCGACATTCCATCTCCTGATTCAAAGTCATCCGATTCTCAAGACTATAGTAATGGACCGACTCTTGCATTGGGTGATAGTCCGCAACGATTTGTTTTAACTGATAATTATTTGCAAAACGTGAATGTCATGATTCAAGAGCACAGTTACAACACATCTGTGCTTTTTATGTATTTACCCCCTCCCCCCGCCAATAGAGATGACTTTCCACAATATCTCAAGCGATTGGATATGTTGACTAAAAATCTACCGCCGACTCTGTTAGTGCACGGCATAAATCCCGTCACTTCCACCACTCTTTAGGCTTTACAACAATTTTATTCCACATTATTTTATTACACAATTTTTAATATCGATGGTGTGAAAGGGGGTCACTCTTTCACTTCTTTTATCGCAAAACCACTCTTTCCTCTCTTAAACAGGAGACACAAAATTAAGATAATTTCAATAACTTGTAAAAAGTGATAATTTTCTATATAATTGTTTGTTGACATCAGTTTTAAGGACAATCAAATATTTAATATATTTCTATTCTGTCCCTGAGATTGACGGGCCGTCACTTGTTATGCAAAACATATCAAAAACTTCTAAAATAAATTATATAAATTAATTTTTGCATCTTTTGATATGATACTCTTGAACCTCCTCCCCCTCCCCCCTCCCGGAGTTAAAGATATTTAAAAGTGTAATAGTTTTTAAAATTATAGAATTTGTTAACATTTCTCATATTTTGTACTCATATTAAGTCAAAATTTGTAAACTTCTAGTCATCGAAAGTATTTTATTGTAAATTAATTAAACATTTCTTAAGATTTGATATAATTTAATGGAAACAAAGATCTATTAAAAGGCATTTTTGGTGACTCTTTGGGCAAAGAATTGAACTTTGAGTGCATTCGTCTCATCATATAATTGTTTTGGGAATAATTGTTTATTTTGTAAATTTGCCAAAATTAAGAGAATTTACTGTTTTTTTGGAATGAAAATTAGGTACTTGGTTAATTCTTAGCGCAAACTCATGTTTGAGACCCACTCAGAAAATCCCAATTTTTATTTTAATTGCTTTCGAAATATTTTTATCACTCTTTCGATGCCATCATTTGATTCAATAAATGCTTTATTTTTGTCGAACATTACATGAATTGAATAAATATTTGACAAAACTTAATGAAAAGACAACACAATTGGGGCTCAAAAAGAAAAAGCAATAGATTTTTGTGAAGCACTCCGAGAAGAGTTGGGAAGAGTTTAAATGCAATGCTATTATTATAGCATCAGATTTGAGCCAAAACTTTAAATATAGTTTTATTGCAAAAGAGTTTGACTTCTCTCTAATGAAATGTTTGAGATGTTTTGCAGGGGTTTGTGTGCTTCGGGAGATGCTGTGCTCTTCTCCAGCTATGAGTTGTTTCATATTTACGGTCGAATTCTTAAAATAAACATTTGATCAGAATTTGAAGGCATTGAAGGAAACGGCGCAGAGATCTCTGCGTTTTTGCACATAATTAAGACTAAACTGCAATACATATAGGATTGGAGTGGATGTGCACCCGAGTAGTGTCACATCAACACAATTATTTTATGACACAATTTTTAGAAGAATCGGTTCTAAAAATAAGACAATGTTTTCCTTTCAACGAGAAATAAGATTGTGACGAGTTTTCCATCAAATCTCTTATCGATTGTTTCCATCATTTAATTAAAGAATAATTTCAACGAATTAATGATGAGTTATAGACGAGAATCACCCTGCATGAAGTATTATGAAAAGGCTAAAGGAGACGGACTAATTAGGAAAAGTCTGTCCGCCACTCGAGTAAGTACTGAACACTTTTGTTGGCATTTGAAATATTGAAGACATCTTCCATCAAATGTGTGACAGTTTCCTCCAATACGTCGCACGAGTGACCCATCCAGTGATGATTCCGATGACTTTCATCAGTTAGACATTGGAGAGGATCAGTCCTCATCTATTTCCAGGAGCAGCTCCGAGTCCTGTCACTCTCTGGGCTCTAATCGATGTCAGTGTAAGCCATTTATCAAATTTTTGGGGACTCTTAGCAAACGACCGCTTATTAAGTGATTAATCGATAATATTTGGCAAAAATTAAAATTAATCAGAATTTTAATACAAATTAACTTTTATTTTCTTCTCATTAATCAATTGATAAACTCATGATTTTTTGTGATCTCACGGTTTGATCGATAATAAAATTCTAATTACAATAAATTTAAATCAAATTTTTTATTTCGGGGTAATATTCAGGTAAACCTTGTCTGGAAAAAGATCTAAATATTCTTATCTTTGATTGACTTGTTTTCTCTCTTTAATGACTATTTTTCAGAATTATTAATGAGATTCTTGTAAAGAGTTCCCAAACATTTGACATACTTTTGAAAAATACAGTGAAATTATATATAAATATGAGTCTATTTTGTGATAAATACTGGAGTTTATAACTATTTTAATCATTTAATTGAGATTAATTATTTGACAAATTATATAATCAGAGAAATTTTAATCTAATTAATGGTTAGTAAGAAAATTGGAGGAAATGCGGTCATCTAGATCATCTCTCAACAAAATGCAAATATTTGACGATGACTTTCACTACAAAAACGAGTCATTAGATGAGTTCAGATCCCGATTAAGGATTAGAAGAAGTATTAAAGCTAGAGATCAGGACTGGAATACTTATCAGGATAATGAAGGAGACAGAAGTGACTTTTCCTGTGACAGCACAACCAAAGAAGCACACGAAGAGATACTCAGGAACGCCGAGTCTCTCAGACTGGAACAGGTCAGTCATCAAACCACTGGTGATTATCGCACAGATCTAATCAAATGATTGACACAATTATTATTTCCATAATTTAAAAAATCATTTCTGAGCTATAATTTGAAATCAGTAAAAGACAGCTATTTATCAATAATGTGACGAATTTTAATTAAATTAATAATTTTAAAATTATTATCATTTTATGGGCCATCGCTCTGAAAGCTTGACATCTGAATTAGAATTTATCTTTTGCTCTCAACTTATCCCAAATACTCTTCTTTTAATTATTCAAAATTTCAAAAATAAGGTTTAATTCAATTTTAATTCAAAGCCTTAATTTTAATCGATTTATAGGCCGAGAACTTCAATGCGAGTTCAAAAAAGCAGAACCGAACGTATAAACCGTTAACTCGAGGAATAAAAGTGGAAAAAAGAATAGATTTGACAGAAAAACACACAAATCGGTAACTATTAGACCATTACCTCTGTTTTCGAGAGGAAATCCCCAAACATTCAATTATCTAATGTTATGTCAATAGAGTGGAAGACATCAACAAAATCCTCGATTCAAATGATAGTTTGCAGACTAAAGAAGAAACTCTGGAGCGGTTGTGCGCCCGAAGGAAGGAAGAGATCAGATTAGCCACACTCACTAAAAGATCGTCATTGGATTATGCAGAGGAGGGAGCGATGCATGGCTTGCAAAGGAGTTCAACCGATTATTTTGGTCAAGTGTCAGATGAAAGCCCTCAAAAGTCTCTAAGCTGTAGAGCAAAGAAAATCTTTTCGAGTCCAAGACTGAGGCGTAAGACCCAGTCACAAATGCTGAGGGCCGCCTCATCTATTCCTTCCCGTAAGCTTGTAATCAATTATTCACATATTACTGGTTGAAAGGAAATGAGACACTACTTCCAGGAAACATATTTAATAAATATTTCTATTTTTGTCCCAATATTTTACAGTAATATTTCCACTGAAGAGCAATAAAAATAAAAGCCTTAATACTATTGATATGTTGGACTCATCCAACAGCAATACTCCGGATAGTTTTGGGGGCTCAAAGAAAAGCTCTATTGACGAGGGATTGATGTGCACAACCCCTAAAACTAGAAGAAGTCCGTTGAGATTCTTAGGCAATTTTGTAGACGACAAGATATTAAAGGGTCGGTGGGGCTCAACAAAGAGGGCCAAGTCTTCTGTGGAATTGGGACGTCTCGCGTGGGAAATACCCGACGATTTGGCCGATAATATTAATACAGAAAAACAAAAACTTAATAGAAGAAAGAGTACCAACAAAGAAGATAATGAGAAGAATGACAAAGATGTGGCACAACCACCGCGAAGACCTGTTACCGAATCGGTAGACAATAGTTGTCCCAAAACGAGCACTTCTTCTATATTAAAACGAAAGCCACGATCTCTAAGCACTTGCGTTAGTGTTCGCAACAGAATTCCGAGCGCTACGTCTGATAGGCTGTCCTTATCGAGCTCTTCGGCCATCGGGTCAGATGATGCCACAGATATATTTTTACCCCAACCACTGAGAACAGAGATATCTGCAGATGCTTTGGCAGAGATTGAGGTAATCCTCTATTCTTACAAATATTATCATTTAATTGTTTGAATGTTTGCAGGCGTTTGAGAGGTTGGCTCAGAGTTTGCTCTATGAAAGTCCATCTGATAAATGATTTGATAATCGGATCAACTAATGAATCCATTTTTCATAAAACATGTATTCTAGTCATCGATCATTCTTTCCATTATAACCATTGTCTCAAAGTTGTTATCATAAGTGCAATAATTGTCTTCAAATGAGTGGCAGAATAAATAACAAGTTTATTCTGTTATTCATTGTCATTAATGTCAATTAAGTCCAAAACACAATTAATGTCAATATTTGTTAAGTTTTGTCTTTTGCTATAATTTGTTTAATTAAGTCATTAAAGGCTAATATTTTGGTTACACTTAATAATCGACAAATTCGTTCCAAATTTTTGATTCTATACTGAATGACAACTCATTAAACCTTTTCTCAAGAAAAACAAAATATATTTTTTGTACATTTGCTTTGAGTTTTTTATTCTTATTTTCGTTAATTTGTCACAAAATCTCTCAAATATTAACTCCTTTCAAGATTTTTATCGTTATTTCACTCAAATTATATGCTTTGAGAGCAAAAAAGAGATGCCATCGCCTATAGGGCCCAACCATTGATATAATCGCC
>JAQIWF010000739.1:0-16007 GCA_034694965.1 Ceratozetes gracilis
ATTTGAACTAATTTAAATAAGACTATTGAAATTTGACAAATTGATAACACAATAAATGGTCATTTTATGATTTTTTGATGAATGAATTGATGTCTAAATTTGAAATTCATTATCAGAAAAGTAAGTCAATAGCTTATGGGGGTTGACCTCAAATTGTCGGCTATGGAAGTGACGACAATAGTATCGGATTTAAATAGCATTATCCAGGCTTTCAATTGCTTTAAAAATATGTTATCTATATCCTTATTGTTTAAGCTCTTGCAAGTTATTGTAACTCATACTATGTAATCATTTGGTTTAAATGTCGTTATTTTCAAATTGTATAAGATCAAAGTTTGGCCAAACAGTAAACCCTGTTTTGAAATTTAGTTCGTAATATAATACAATTTAAAAAAAATGAAAATCTTGTGAAGAAAATAAAATTTGGCATTTATTCAATCAATTGACTCATTTGTAACAAACATTTAATTAAATATAAATTAAGTTAAAATTAATAAAATAACAATTCATTTAAGTTGAGTTGATTTCAATCCAATCCATATATTCAGTTACTCTGAAATAAATCATTTGATTAGATCATAACTTTTCGAAATAAAGAATTCATTATAACTGAAATAACCTGGTATATACTCCAGGATATCCTGGCTGTGCGCAACGATTGCCAAAAGACACTGAAAAAGTTAAACTTGAATTTATTTTTTTTAAATATTGAATAGTTTTAAAGTTAGTTCATTGCTCATCAAAAGAATATGACAACAAAAATCTTGACAATTAATATACATGTATGCTTGTTGCTATATATTGTTTCTCATTTCCATTTTAGTATACAGTAAATGGAAAATAAAAACTACAAATTATGAGTCCTTACTTGAATTGCAGCGGCAGAAAGATTTGGCTGCCCCCTCATTGAATGCCATGTTAAATTCATTACCTACTCATCACTTTATATTAGAGTTTAAACTTTTGAATATTACACTCTTTGTGAGCAAATACTAATTTCACACATAAAGAGTGTAATACCCAAAAGGTTAAATGTGATGAGTAGGTAAGAATTTAACATTGTACTCAATGAGGGGGCAACCAAATCTTTCTGCCGCTGCAATTCTGCAATTCAAGTAAGGACTTCTAATTTGTAGTTTCTATGATCAATTTACAATACAATTTTAAAAAAATATTTTTTGAATAAATACTTGACACTCTTCACGGGTAAATTCTAAAACAGCTAGGTGACATTACAAATGTAATCTAGTATTTTAACAAATTAATTGCAACATACAAATCGAAAAGCAAATGACATAGAACTGGCAAATTATACGAACCGACTCCATATATAGTCCACTTCTTATTTGAATCCGAGACCATTAGAGGACTTCCAGAATCTCCCTTTTAGCCATTAAAGTATAGTGAGTGAAATTGGATAGAGCAAGGCGATCATACCTGACAGGCATCTTTGCCACCCTCTACATATCCAGCACACAAAAAATTCTTATTAATTGGTTGAAAATAACGTTTATCACAATCGCTGTTATCCCAAATGGGCATGGACACCTGTTGCAAAACACCACTTCCAGGCCCACCGTATTGAAGTGTCCCCCAACCGATTACCTAAATAATGATTTATTATTAATTTCTTATTCATAAGTAATAAAAAGATGAGAACCGTTGCCATATATCCGATTAGATTTTTTGTTTTCTCTTGAATTGTGGGCAAACATATGGGACTTATATCTGCAGAATATTTAACTTTTTCTTTGAGTCGAATTAAACCGATATCATTGAAAAATCCGTGTCTTTGAAACTTTGAGTGTTGTTTCACTTCCAATACTTTAAATTCAATTGGTTTGGAAAAGTCGTCCTCTCGGTATAAATGATGTTCTCCCAGTCTAACAGTTATTTGAGTTGCAAGATATCTTTTATAAAAAGCAATTTTAGTTTATTGTTATACTATTTGTGAGTATATCTCACTTATTTCCCTTGTGGTCAGACAAACAATGGGCAGCCGTTAAAATCTATACCAAAATATAAAACATTTTATTAACGAGCTTCAAAGCTATTAATTATTTATTAAAAAAAAGAAAACAATTCTTGATAATTAATTACAACTTGATTATAAAAGCTTACATAGTATTCATTAATAAGGGCTCCTCCGCACCAGAATTCCCTTCCTTTAGCATTATCTAAGAATATTGCAGCCTTTAATGAAATAAATATAGAATGAGCATGGTTGAATCAAGACATTTAATTGACTCACAATCCAAGGCCACTGACCAGGTCTGGAGTCATATCCTCCAACGATTCGAGCGTCACGACCCGAATCACCGCATTCTTTGAAATAAACAAAATTAAAGTTTAATTTAAAATATTAGAATTGGGAAAAATTTTACTCAATTTTGAGATCACATTCGTTGAGCTGTCGGTTATATTTTTGTTGCTTTCAATGAACGATGGCTTCACTGGAAAGTTATTTATTGGTCGCGATGTAGAGTGAGAGCCCCAGTGAGGCCTCGAATATGTCGGTCTTATTGTCGTTGTGGTAGATGTGGAGGGTATGAGTGAAACAGTTGTTTGTGAAGTTACAGATGTGGCAAATGGTGCCGGAGATGACACCGAACTCATTGTTGGCGACATTGATGTTGTTGTTTGTGTTGTTGGATATTTTGAGGTCGAAGTGGACGATACCTTCAGTTAGCAGTTAGATATAAATACCGAATAAATTTGATTTATTACTTACAGTCGAGGAAATACTGTTGGCTGAGGTTTGACTCACTGGACAACAAACTCCGGGTAATACAAAATTGCGGAAACAAACTGATTGTCTGAGAAGTGAGATGTCGAATATCAAGTAGATACATTTCCTAATGTCGGCACACTCTCCCGTTGTTCCAAATGGTGTGCGACAATAATTGGCATTGGTGATTGCTGCAAAGTTGGAGACTAAATTTCCTATGGAACTGCTATTGAGTTTGCCATTTGGCACAAACCCTGGTGCATTTGTGCAAATTTGAAATTGTGCAAAGTATTAGAAAAGAGAGTAAATAATGAAAGAACATAACATACATCCCCTTCGGCCTGATTTCCGTTCAGATGAAACATTCAAACAAAATATTGCGCTGAATATTACAGAAAATATTATCCATATATGCAATACATTCATAACCTCTGAACGATAGTAACTTTTGACCACAAATACAAAAGTAATTGTTTTGTTCATTCGTTGAGTTGAGTGAGAATTTGGCGATTGAAGAGTATCTCTGCAATTGATTCATGTGCTTAAGAAAAGTGAATATCTTTTCTAAATTAGCGAAACATTTGAAAGTTATGTATAAATGAGTTAAAAATCATTTTAGAAATTACTTATTGGAGAGAAAACATGAATTGCATTCTCGGCGATAACTTTTAAGATGGAAATTCACACTTTGAGAAAAACATTTTCGGTATTACTGTCTCAATGACCTGGTTTAGTCTGTTTCGGACCGCCTAAGACTCGACCTACAAAAAGTTTACATAAGGTTCAGGTGATAATTGTCATTATTCATAGCAGTGATGTTCAATAAGGGGAGTCCTCTGTCACTCCTCCTCTCATTTGTGTTCGACAGTGAGTGAAATCCCATTATTCAGTGTTTTCTTATCTTTTCTTAAATCCATTGATTCCTATTTCCTAAAACTTTTGACCTCAAGATTTATTGTATTCATTAAGAAATTATATTTAAATTATATTTTACGAGAATATAGCAAAAGACATGTGTTTGGAGGCATTCATACCCTGATATAAAGTGGATATCAATGATATTTTCTTTATTCTCTTTAAATTGCATACAATAGTCAAATGTATTCCTTTGAGCTCCGGTCTGATTAACAAATTTGAGTTTTTATGCATTATTTTGTGGGGATTTCCAAACACTAGAAATTCAGTTCATTTAAGAGAGAAGTGATTTCAGTATTGCTTTTTTGATCGCAATATTAGAGAGTCTCAAAACTTGATTTCTAAAAAGTGCTGTTATTTTTAGAATAAGTAATTTGTTTGTTTGGCTTATTTTAAGATATGTTTTGTATAGTTTAGTAGATAATTAGTGAGAGGTCTCAGAGATGTTTTCTATATCTTGTCTCATAAAAACATGTATCAAATAATTTCGATATTTAAATGTAATCTTTCTTAATTCATTTCTCTGATTCACCAAGTATCAGTGCCCAATCTTTGTTGTAATACGAACATTAAGCAAGCTGTAATTATTTGATTTGAATTTAGACAATTTAAATATAATTTATTATAATTTTAACCAAATTAAGCCAAAAGTTTCAATAAATGCCAACTTTGAGAAATGTGATAATAATTTAATTGTAATTAAATATGAATTTTATTAATTATAACAAATACACCGATGAATCACATTTTGAATTACACCCAAAAACTTATGAAAATAAGTTTTAAATAGTGGTTTAGTATCACTTCGAAGATCATCTTAGAGTTGGGCAGAAATGAAATGATTTCTTTGGTGTTTGAAGAATATGAATGAGTCGTAAACACAATTGGATTTTCTTTTGAATAAATTATGATTTTCAGTGAAATCTTATATTATTATTGAATTAAATAAGAAATGACTAAATAGTGATGAGAAGTATGGCGTTGACTATTGATTGTTGACACTAATGATCTGATTGATCCAACCAACAAAAGCAGATACTTTGACATAAACGCCCGGAACACCAGTCCTTCCACACCCGAAACCTTTAAAAAGGGGAAAAGATGAATGAAAGAATGTTTGAAGTGGTTTTGCCATAAATACCCCACGAAACTAATCCTGTTAATTCATAATAGCCATCGCTTTCACAAGTGAGTCCAGATCCTCCATCCCCTTGACAGGCATCATTACCTTCAGCACCACCTGCACAGAAACTACTGGCCGGAAGAATAAATAGCTTTTCGGTGACTGAATTGATCCTAACGGTGCACTCCTGGTCATCGACAACTGGAACATCTGCTTCACGTACTCTTAGAGCAATAGGTCCGCCTACAAGAGTTGCAGTATTATACTCACTGAAAGGTAATTCTTCATAATTTACTTACTCTCGTCTTTATAGCCATATCCAGTGACAGTACATCTCTTTCCAGGTTTCCTCATAGAGCCCCGGGCGGGTAAACAGACTAAGCAAACCGCTTCATTCAGTTCAACCGGTGAATGGAGTTTGAGAAGTGCGATGTCTGACGGGTTTATCATTCATTATCATTAAAGTAGATTATGTTTCATACCGTTATCCAGAGTCTGTCCGTTATGGTTGTGGTGAATATAAGTGGTACTAACACGTTGTGTTTGGGCCCCTCTGCTGCCCACTTGACTGGTTAGGTCATAATCACCAACCCTTACATATAAGGTATCCCCGTTGCGGACTAAACTGAAAAGTAAACCATTGAATGGAAGTCAGAATCAAATGTTATATAAATACTTTGTAATACAGTGGGCGGCAGTCAATACCCATTGCGCTCCTATAAGAGCACCACCGCATAGATATTGATTTTGGCTATTAATGAGTGCAATCTAATCAATACAAATCAAGTTAAATACATCTTAGTTAACATATGACAATACCTGCCAACACCACTCTCCGGGAAAAGAGTCACTTCCACCAACAACTCGGGGAGTTTCTCTCCGTTGAGTACCTTTAATACCACACATATAGGGATTGGGTCTTCTGGGAGGTAGGGCTGCAATATTGCCAAAGATTAGAGATTGAAAACATAGGAAACAAATGAGATATACGTTTAATAGGAGAGTCGTCATAATTAGTGCTATTATTTGGTATTTTCCAAATGCCATTATTGGCCAAAACATTGGCTTCAAATGCCTGGATATCAGTCATAGGAGCGCAACATAATTGTCCACTTTTAGCGCATTTGAATTTAGGGTAAATTGCATTTCCGCCAAAACACGTAAATCTATAAAAAAAATTCGTAATTAGTTTATTAACATTCAGATAGAGTTTTGATACTTTAATCGAATTTTGATATAAAGTCAATAAAAATGCTATACCTAAACATGGGTGCAATACATGGACCTGGACAGAATGGTGGCCCACCAGGAGGCCTTACAGCCAATGAATGGTTTATTGGTGTGTTTTCTATAGTTTCGACGGCATCTAAGTCTGTCTCTGGTATAAAAGGAGGCGGAAGAGGTCGCGGAGGTTCTTGTTTAGGAACTAATGGCCTTGGAGGGGAAGGATTATGTGTAGGCACTGGCAATATTGGCACAGGCATTTGTGGCGGTCTTTGTAAAGTGGGTCCACTAACAAATAGTGGTATTGGCATTGGATTTTCAGAAGAGTACAAAAGTGGGTTATAGTTCTGAGGATTAGTTTGAGGGACTTGTGGCTCAAGAGGTCTATCAATGTTTGAACCATTTTCTTCTTGAATCACATCTTTAGAAGAATCGTCATTAGTTTCGTGTGGATTATGACAACAAATGGATCCTGAAGTGCAGTCCAATGTCTTGAGTATCAGTTCTGAAGGCCTGTTACACATTCCACTCAGAATAGTTGGAATACAATTACCGGGACAGGGCTTCATCTGCGGGGCTTCTGTTGTTGGCTCCCTATTCACACAACAACTGCCGCCGTTCGGACAGTAAAGGTTATAATCAGTTTCATCGCATAAGAGACTGAATAGCGGAGCAACACATGTACCCTCACATAATGGCATTGGAGTAGTGGGAGGATTGTCTTTATTCTGGTCAACATTTTGTGGTATTTCATCCACTTTTGGCTGCTCTGATGGCTGTTCTTTTGAAATATTAAACGAATCGCTTTGTTGGACAACAGTTACTATATCTGAAGAATTGTCGAAATCTACTTCTGATTGAAGACAGCACTGGTCGCCATCATTAGGACACTTCCCGTTACTTAATATATTACTACAATAACGAACGTAACGCAACTTAATGCATATTCCAGGACATGGCTCAGTCAAAGATGATACCGAACTTATTTGTGGCTCAGAAGAACTCTCTGAAGAAGATTCGGGTCTTATAGTCGGCCTTTGAGTTACTTTTGGTGTGACATTAATATCAAATTTGGTGGTTGTGGGCACTGTTGAGGGCGTCGACATTGGATTTAATTTATTAATATTAACGGATCCAAAAACCATTGATGGAGAATATGGTTTAGGACTGTGTGGTCTTATCATCAAAGGATGGGAAGTGATAGCCTGGGCTTCTGTCGGTTTTGGAGTAGTTGTAGTTGTCGTCGATATAGTGGTTGAATAAGTTATAGCCGGAGAGGGTCTGGAAAGTTGTTCTTCTGGATAGTTCTGTTGAGGACTTTCCTCATTAACGTTAATCGGTGCCGACGTTTCGACTGGTGTTCCAAATGAGAACTCATGAGGAACACAACAGCGCAAGAAGTTGGCCCCACAGGTCACTTCTTCCAGCACTTTATCACAAAATATAGATGTGATGGCGTGAACACACTCTCCCGGACAGGCGGGCGCTTTACCCACTGAAGTCAAACTGTTCCACAAATCTGGTTATTAATACAAAACAATGATTTATATATTTTTGAGCCAAATCTAAATTTTTGTGTATTTATTGTTATATTAGTCATCAATCAGTGCATGAAATCTATGAAATCAAAAGCTTTGATGACATTCACGACAATCGTTTGTCGTCTCATAAAATGCTAATTATTTTTATTATCTGATTCCTTTCATAATAGACGAATGAATGTCAAAGTTTAATGTAATCGCTTTGAAAAACATAACGGAAAGGTCATTGACTTGTTTACCATTCAATAACCTTTGAGACAGGTATCCCTCCGGTCATAAACGAGTTAACAAATTAAAACTATTTTTCTTGCGATGTAAAAATGTAGAGCAGACGCTATGACCACTCCCACCACTTTAAATACTTGTATCAAAAATAGGAACTGAGATTCAAACTCTTTTGGCCGATTCCCACTCTGCACAATGCCTTGTCCTCAAACCCCTAATCAATGAAACCGTTTATTTGAATTATACTAACTTCACATAATATTAATTCGTAGTTATAAACTGAACCTGCAATTAAGTACACAACTATTACATAAATCCTTGTTTTCGACCATTTAGTGCATTGAAAGTTCTTTCAACAAAATCTGTTAAACTAAGAGATGAGTGGAAAAGATGTTCCGCTGTTTGGGATTCGGCAAAAAGAGAGAATACCGGAACTAAGGCCTGTATTTGCTTTAAACAAACCATTGCTTTCACAAGAGATTTCTTAATCAATGAGTTCAATGTCAAGGTTTGAAAACTTTATGACGAGTTCAATGACTCGGAGAGAGAATTAATTAGGGATTCTCTCAGTCTTTGCTTTCATTATTAATAATTTATTATTTCTTCTATATATTAACGCTTTTCGATATTTATTGATATAAAAAGCAATTTTCATAAATTGATTACAATTAATGAAATAAAACTAATATTAATATGAAGTTAAAGAGAGTTATAAACATACCTGGTAGAATCCCAGTTACATTGGCTTCCGTTTGTCCGCTGATTTTGTTCACAAATATCACTGAAATGAATGACAAAACACCAAAACTAAACCAATTGATACTTAACTGGAAAACAATCATCTTTTAAAAAATATAGTTTATTTCATATTCCGTTGGAAGTAGAAAGTTGTGAGAATAGTTGAAAAGTATATTTGACTGAATTGCACGAACAGTAGTGATGTACGACTGCAGAGCCTTCCAGTTGTTGTTCACTTCACTCGCTTTTGTCGAAAAGTTGTACTGCAAGTCATTATACGGTTCTCCGAGTCTTCATTCAATCCACAATTTTATCGGTTTTGCTTTTCATTATTTCAATTGAAACCTTATAAAGTTATTGATTACCTTGTCACATTCCACTTTGACCCTTAAAGTCACTTTCTCAATTTCTCTTTTTAAACGAATTAACTTATTTTTTTGTTATGAATTTATTTATTATCAAAAATAATTAACATATTCTAAACAAAATTCAAATTATTTCCGAATATTAATTATAATAAAAAAATATTATTTACACAGAATTTGTTAAATCGATAATTTCTAATATCACTGATTGATATAATTTAAGATCCATTGTCTGAACCTTGAGATTCGTGTGCAGACTCCTGGAAGAGAAGGCTCTCCGCATCCGATCCCTAAAGTGATTGGTTGGAATTCAAATAAACTTAATATAATTGATAGTAACTAGATCAATTTGTTTAGTAATTTATGTCCTCTAATTGTTTTATTCGATTTAACTATAAAAATGGTTTCAATTTTAATATAATTTGTCAACAAATAAAGGAGAGGACAAACCCCAAGATATAATTCCGGCCAAAAACCATTTTCCATCTTCCCCTTGAACTTGAAGGGGGCCACCACTGTCACCCTGTTAAGAATCGAATTTAAAATTAGAAGTGACTCAGAATTGTTAGGATTCTCTAAGGAATAGTACCTGACAAGAGTCACGCCCTCCTTCGTCATAGCCGGCGCACATGAATATTTCAGGAATGTATTCGTGTCGGCCCGCCGTTAGGAACATATTTTTGCATTTGTCGTTACTGACAATCGGCACTTTGACTTCTTGCAGGACTGTTGGCAGGACTCCACCTAATAGTCAATTACTTGTTATTATATTGATTTCACATTAGTTTTAATGCATTTAAAACAACAAATCATAAACAGGTTTTGCATTAATCGACAAAAACAAAACTAATTTATGGAAAATGCTATTAAAAACATGTAACACAGCCTCACAAATGTTTCAAAAGCAAAATAAATTCAATTCCAATAAATAATTGTAATCTTGCAAATCTAGGAATGTTCTCAAAATGAACTTATAGAAAGTCTAATAGAAATGTTGTTTATTTTCAATAATAACACCTCAATATTTAGTGCTACTTTCTATATGATCTTATAGTTGCAAATTTGAACTAGGTCCTAATTCTAACTATTTTCAATTTTTCAAAAATAAAAGAAAAATCAATTTCTTTTTGTTTAATTTGTTCTCATCTGTCGTTCATTTAATTAATGGTTAATAACTTTGCATGAATTTAATATGAAATTTTCGGTTATAACTTATAACTTATAAACCAAACCCATCTGAAAATTCCCTGACTAAAAACCATGATTAGGATTAGAATTTCTTGGTGACGAAAAATTATTGTTTAATACTCCCGTTATAGACCAGGAATGAGCAAGGAGGGTCAAAACACTCTCAGTTGTCGTAAACTTTGAGGAATCCCTCTGTGGACGACCCAATTTTTAACATCATATCTAAAGACCGATACTAAATCTGTTAAGTCCTTTTTAATTAGACACTAGGTCTGTGGAGAAATTTTTAGAACCCCGTCCCGTTCGGAACTTGCTTGTTTTGCGATGAGATTCCTTCCTAAGAGTTGAAGACCTTTTGTATGTTTATAAGTGTTGTGATATTAATTATAATGCATTGGAGATAATCCCTAAATCTATTAAATTAGTATAATGTGTGTTATCTATGTTTTAATTATAAATAATTATGAGATGGAAGCTTTTTGTTATGAATTTTAACCTATTAAAAACTTAGCAAGAACTCGACGAAGAATGGTAATAAATTTAACCTTCATCAAACAGTATCTAATAATAAAAACTAATAAATTGTTTGATAATTAATTTTTTATATTTAAAAAATGTTTTATAAGTTTGAGATTCAATGAAAAACAGTTAAACTAATAATTAGAATAAGAGGTAATTATTATGAAATTGTTGGAACAAATTTGGTCATCTTAAAATGAGGCCAAAAACATAAACCGAGTCAATTAATTACAACTCATCTTTTGATGTAATAACAAATTGCAGCAAAAAAAACAAATTAAATTTCTTTGAACCCGAGGTTATATGAATCCAAGAAAAATACCAGAAATCGGATTTATTTCATTTATATGTCAAGGATTGAAATTGATAAATGATCGTGCATAGCTCAGATTAACCATACATTTGATTGGATACAAAGTAAAGTGTGAATAATCATTGTATTCAGAAATCAACTCAAGTAATGATTTATATGAATATTATTTCGTTAATGATTTTATATGTAAATTGATGTAAAGAATGACTCAAATCTTTTAAATCATTTAAAATCAGTGAAGCATTCATACAATTGGGCTGAAAAAGTTCAGGACTCGGTATTACACATATTTGTGACACTCTATATATTACCCAAACAATAGACTTTTACATCGGAAAACGGATGAGGTAATCTTGCTTTAGCCCAGATCAAATAAATTTTTTGTCACATTTCCCACATTTTTTCTAAGAACTTATGTCTAACATTTGGCAAATTCTAGTATAAGGTCTGTAAAGTGATTAAGTGTTGCTCTGATTGTGTAATACTTAAAACAGAGTAAAGTTGCGAAATGATTATAATTGATATTTTGAAGAACATTAGCTATAATTAACTATATATGAGCTCACCTTCACTGAGACGTCCCCAACCCGTAACAGTGGCGTTCTTTCCCAAGAGGTCAATGTGTTCTGGGGGCAGACATATGGGTCCAATATGTGCTTGAAAATCAATGGGTTCATCCAATTGTACCAGTGCCAAATCATTTTCATATGTGAAGAAGTTATAGTGAGGGTGCACCACTTTTTTCTTTGCCCCTCTTTCGATATGAGGATATGGTTCTAAAGTGCTGGAAAAGTCGTATTCTCCGACTCGAACTCGAATTTGTGTTAATAACAAACTATAAAAGCAATCATTAATTCGTTTCACACCATTAAACCAGAAGTGTTGCTAACATTTCAAGGATTAGTAATAAATGACAAAAGACTTACTCATCGACACAGTGACCCGCAGTAGCGATCCATTGATTGTTGAGAATAGCACCTCCACACCGATGAGTGCTCGAAAAGCCAAAAAATGATGTCCTCCTCACAGATACCTATTTAACGATTAGTTAATCAAATTTAGATTTAATATGACTAATGTATGAATGACATACCTGCCAGGGCCAAGCACCAAATGCTGAGTTCTTGCCGCCAACCACTTTAGTTTGTGGCATCAGTTGAGGAACACCACATTGAGCTGAGCACCACAATGTATTTGTCATTAATTTTTGTAATCATAAACACATAATCAGTACTTTTACAGACCTCTGCTGGAAATGAAGGGCCGTTTCGTATAAGTTTGTGAAACTATACTCGAAGTCTCCGTAACTAAAGTACTTGAAGTCCACCCCATCCCAGGACTCTTCGTTGTGCTGGTTGTGGGCATAGGTGTTGTTGTAGTAGTTATGGTGGGACTGGAGGCTGTAGTTGTCGTTAAAATTGTAGTTATGTTAACTGGCGTTGAAGTGGTTGTGCTCCGAGTATTGTATATTTGCTGATAAATACTGGTCGGTCTAACAGGTATGGGGGGTCTAAATGTTGGTCTCATGTATATATTTGACCCAGATGGGGGTCTATATGTAGAGAATATGGAAAATATTGGAGGTCTGAAAGTATGCAATACATTTGATGGAGAGTTTGATTGGATGGGCCAGACTTGAGCTGTCAGAGTGAGTAAAGTGAGACACATGAGAGGAATAGAGCATCACTTACAATGTATGGGACTAGGCGCTGTAGGCCAAGGCTTTGCTATTGAGGATGGAATCAGTTGTGATGTGCTCTCACTCGACACAACACTATTCACATTAGTGTTAAATTCTGTCGAATTATTTGATATTATCGTCGGTTTTGTCGGTTTGGGAGAAGGTTTGGTCGGTTTTGTTGACTTAGGAAATGGTGTAGTAGTCGGTGGTCTTGTGCTAGTTGTGGTGGTGGTGCGCGTGAACCAGCTATGTTGAGAATTGACCGTAGCACTTGTAGTTGGCGGCTTCTCATAACTGTTGTGTGCGGTTATCGTTGACTGTGAGCTGTGCTGAGTGTTGTGCACTATTGTCTGATCGATTGAATTGAAAGTATCGTTATGTCCACAGCAACTGCCGAATAGAAAGCCATCATTACAAGTACCCAGATGCTTTCCTTCAGTTTTGATGCACTCCCAAACAAACATACAGGTGCCCTCTTCCCCCAATGCATTGTTACATACTTTTGGTCTAATTTTTAGTGTATCTCCTGTTTAGATGTAATATATATTAAATGTTTGAACACTTTTTAACATAAAATAAAATCACTGATCATTTTGGAAATTTGGAATCAATGCTGTGATCAATAGAATGATGAGAATTACCTGAATATATACACCAAAACAGATGGAATATGAGATACAGTCCCAAACGCCAGGTCTGGCGTATGGCTGTTAATCGCATTACGAAAAACACTGTAATAATAATTCGTTGAAATTTTTTAAAGATTTTCCCATTTCATTAGAATCGACTTTTCGAACAAAATACAAGAATAACAATTCACAACATGGATGAGTTGATGTGTGAGCGGATGACCGACTTTAGCTCTCCCTAATTTGTCCCCTCTTTCTATCCGGTTATGAAGATATACTCAATCTATAAGTGATTCTTAGAAAAGACTGACTCCAGACTCTAATAACTTGAAAATCCAATTTAAAAGTCGGACCACATTATAAAAAACTAAATTATATGATCACAAGAGTAATAAATATTATTAATTATATTTCGAGAATTTTATTAAATTTTTCACTTCAATATCAATCACGAAATTCTCAATAATATGAGACTCAATACAATCATAACTTATATAGAATTGCAGTCAAAGAATAAATTAAAAAATTGTGGCGATATTTCAGCTGTTCATTGAAAAGTCGATAAACTAAAAAGTGACACGGTTATATTTGCTCTCTTCTTTCAATCATGTCAATTACCTTGCTTTGAGACATTACCCTATGGGTAATCTTGATAGATCACAAATTGAAATAATCTTTTTATCATTTTGTTTGATAACCAAATTTCACAAATAATAAAATTTTGTCGAATAAGTAATAAACGAATGCAATAAAAGTTAGCTTTTATTGATGTAAAACACAATTTTGGTTCTAATGCTTTGAGATCTCGAGAAGACTTTGTCAGTCGTGTCTCAATGACCTGATTTAGTAGTGATTCTCCGCCTAAAAGGCGACCTACAAATGGCAAAACAGGAGGTTCACCTATAAGTGCCATCATCACAGGAATCGCATCCAAAACAAGAGGGGTTGTGCCACTCCTCAAGTCATTCGTGTTCGATAGTGAGTGAAATCCGACTCAATATTACTCTATTCCGTGTTCTTTGCCTTCATTTCAGGTATTGTTTTTCGAAGCAAATAAAGCGATTGACCTTAAGATTCATCATTTGTTTTACACTTGAGATATAGGTTTTTGTGCAAAATATTATTGCATTGTTCTCTCCATTCCTTCATATTTGGAGAATAGAGAAGCAATTGTGTCATCACTTTTCCCCCTATTTTTAAATTAATTCGTTTCTCATTCCTTCGATTCAATATTTTATTCTTTTGTCTATTTTTCAGAGTATTTTTCGGTCTAATTGTCATCAAAGAAAAGATTTTCTCATAATTATAAATAATTCAACAAAACACAAGAAATTATTCTATAAATTGGGTTTCATTACAGGATTTAAAAGTTTATACTAAAGTGTATATTAAAAACAATTTGGTATAAGAGTTTCGATCATTAATTTTAATATGCAAGATATATTTCTCCAGTTCAATTTAAATTTTGATTCTAATGTAACCAGACCTTCTCATTTTTCCAGTATTTTAGATCCATCCTAGTTATTTTAGAACAATCGATTCTTGGATTCCTAATGATTGAAACATGTTAAAAATAAAAACATTTACATAAAATTATCTTTTCATGTAAACTATTAAACTCTAAATTCTTTACAGTTAAGACAGGAAAGAGTTAATTCAAATAAATTATTAATTTGAAATGTAAATGGTTAGAAAATTATGTTTATAATTATTGTTTACATCATTTTTTAATTACTGAGATTTACCATCCTTTGGCAAAAAGGTATATCTATTTTAGTCTAAATACATCCTGGTATTGGAAAAATAGTAACTAGAATCTTTTAAGCGTTTTAAGATCACTTTTACGTTAAGAGGGAATACATGAATTTGGAATTGAGGGGGAATTGGATAAGTTGGTGGCAAACACTCATTATTACTATATTTTGATGATAGCTCTGAAAACATTATAAAATGAACGGTTGGGTCAAAAGACTAGTTTATGCATAGATTGAAATTAATAAAAATCTAGTTTTACTTGAGTTGGAAAAATAAGATTTGATAGTTTGTCAAATTACTTCTGTTAGAAGTCAAGGTCAAACTGAAATTGCCTCCAATTAGGGGAAATCACTTTTCGGTTCAGTCATCCGAATGATGTGAATAGAGATTAAATAACTGGAAATCATATAATTACTCAAATCTTAATCATCTGTTGAGCCTTTCAAAGGGTTTTAGTAATTCAACAAATTATTCAAATCAAATGCAAACATACCATTCCAGTGGTTGAAGGAAAGCCAAGGATTGCATTCTCTCGATATGATAGCTATTATCGCATATAAGACTCGCCAGACTTGCCTTTCGGATCTCATTTAATTGTGCTGTCATTCAAAACAATTCATCTCTTATTAAAACACAGTTTAAAGTAAATCAAAACATATTTCAGATCATCTCATACTCCATATAAATGAATCCCATATACAGTGCTATCATTAAATTATAACTAAAGGGTTAAATACAAGGATGACCAAGGTGGTAGATGTAGTACAAATACACCACTAGCATTTTAAAAAATTTAGGGGATATAAAGGTATAAGCCACCTAAATTTTTCGCCGACGGCAATTTTTGCAAATTTAGTTAGTTTTACTAGAACTAAACTGAATTTAAACTAAATAAATAAAAAAATCGTTTTTATGTATATTTAAGAACAAAATAGTGTCTTTTTTGATGCATTTTTGGAAAAGTCTACATTTATACCCCCACCCCTAGGCTCGTTTGCCCTTGGCCATCTTAATAAATACAAATACGAATATTTGTTAAATATATATTATATTAAACATAAGT
>JAQIWF010000740.1:0-15993 GCA_034694965.1 Ceratozetes gracilis
CACAATTCAGTCAGTGGTCTGTTCCAAATCAAACCACTCTTCAGTAATTTGTTTACTTTCTCGGAGAACATTCAACTTGATGCTCGTCAAAGCAATGATTTGTTTCTTCTTTTTGAATATTTTGATGAGAGAGTCCTCACGTTTGCCATCAGATTATATACACGTAAATCCATTTCTCGACTTTCTTTGTTATTGAATTCTGTGCTCTTTTTGGGATCAGAATTAAGTGAAATCTAATAAATCAATTTTGATTACATTTCCCGTTCAAAGAAAGGCTTTACTTTTTGCACACACTTTTAAGACCAAGAATTTCATTGAATATGATTTTTGCAGTTAATTCTTAATATATTGTGTGAAGTCATTTGCATTTGTTTTAATAAAATACTAGTAATTAATATTAATGTCACTCATAATCAAGCAAAACCACATTTTATGGCTCAGGTTTTGGCATCAATTATTAAAATAACTCTCAATTCTCTTGTTCTCCAGATTACAGTTCTGTTCCGTTTGATAAGCTATTGTTGAATTAGCATAAAGTGACATGGTCAAATATGACAAACAGACATTTGATAGCTACTAAACCAAATAAGCCCTCTCTTCTTTTTATCATCCAATTTGTATGTATATCAGAGATGCATACCCAGGGTATCCCCCATATGGTTGCTCATTTTTGAGGCTGGTAGAACTTCTGATCTCCAATTCAAATATTTTAACCAAATTTTTGAATCAAACTTATATTAATCCAAAAATCCCTTAAATTTGTGGTTCAATACCCTTCTCCTCCCAAATGTAAAACAAATTTGACAGCCAGACTTTACCTGAGGACGAGTACCTTGCTTACTCCTCGTGTATATTCAGCGACAACAATGATTAAACTTGAGATTCATTAGTAAAATGAACTAATATTTCATAACTTTAAGTCACAACTAATTTACTAATGAATGTACTTTTCATAGTCGTCTGAAATTCACAATAACTCAAAACATTTATTTTGATCCAAATTTTAATTAATTTTTACAATCTAATTGCAAAATCATTAAAAAGAGCAAGGTAAAGGTTTAATTAATAGTTTTATACTTATCTGATTGTTGAATTGATTAAAAAAACAAATCATCCAAATTGTCATGGGTGAAATTTAAATTTTAAATTTATTAGATTGCATACTGAATTTTGATGGAGAAATGCAATTCGAGTTCCTTGTTCATTTGCCATTGAAATAATAGACTATGAAAAATATATGAACTCTTTTATTGTAAAAAAGTATAAAGCATTGGATATATTGTGCACTCATATGATTTGAATGTTTTTTACAGTTATATAACAGTTATCTTCAGTACAATAAAAGTGTTTATTTTATGTATGCGATGCACTCATGCAGATTCTGAACGAGCTTTTCTTCATTCTGCTCCTGCCTTATGTCGATTTACAGATAATATTCTCCTGGAATTTAAAATGAGTTTACATGAAGTGTGTGTCCCATAATTATTTAGACTTTTATTTGCTTTTATCGCAACTTTTATTCTGAGTGATACCTAATCCCAAAGAATAACAAATAGATCCCGAGATGTGAATGATTTAACACTAATTTTTCATAATTTGCTTTTGATTTAAATGCGTTCATTAATTAGCATAAACTGAGACCTCGAATATGAATACCATTGTGTTGAGAGATAAGCCAAACAATTCTCATATCTCTTATGCATTGATTTCTAAGCTCTAAAACACAGAATTTGTAATTTATTTTTCAATTTGTTTATGACATATATTTTTTGGTGTATTTAATGCTTATTCTTATATTTAGTTTAAGGCTTTTCTGCATTTAATGTCGTTTTGCTTTTAATTTTCTTATTTCACTCAAAGAAAAATTCCAGAGATATTCTCAAAGCATACGAACGAAAGTGAATAAATGAAAATAAATGCATTTTATCTGCCATTTAAATACCAGGACATTTCGTGATATTTATTTCATGATACCTCTAAAAAGTATGTCTACAGAATTTAGATAAAATTCAAGCAATAAAAAGATGAAAATAAAAACCTCTTTAACTTTAAATGGCAATCGAAAGGCTTATCTAAAGAGTCTACTCAAATACAATGTCCTCATTCCTATACTTTTCATTTATATTTTTAAACTAGATAAAAAAAATTGGGAACAGATTTAAGATCAAGGTTTTCTGAAAGCAGGTGCAATTTGTGGACTAGTTTCTCACACGACCAGTGCTTTACAGTCGATAAATGAGACAATAAAAAGGGGTATAAAAAGTTACGATCAAAGAAATAATAAGATATAATTTGGGGCGAAATTAATGTTCAGTTTCTTTGGCGATCGTTTGCAGGAATGAAAAAATTGAATGTCTTTATAGACATCGAAAGTATATAATCGATAATTTTATTAACTAATTGGTTGAAACGGACGAACACTAAGTAATAGACTGTAGAAAGAGTGCTCACAAATTAAGATGCGAACCGGGAGGAGAGAGATGAGAGGGAGGAGAAGACATCACAAATGATGCTAAAACTTATTGATGCCTTCAGTCGATATCACATCAAAAGTTAATGTTTTGTTGTGAACTGTAATTAAGTTAAGCCTAAGGTTTATATTCAGCGCAAACATCGAAGTGATGGCCATTATATCGACATTACTTTCATCACTGACTCTAAATCTTATTTTCTATCCTAAGAGACAAACGGAAGAAAAAATCATTAAAAAGTCGAACAGAAGACAGTCTTTTGAGCCTTAATTTGCTGAACATTTAATTTGCATTTAATCCTCTCAAGTCGTTAATGACATAAATAATGATTTTGAATAAACTTATTTTACGACCAGTTATCGCAAAATTAACACACAATTAGTATCCATGAGAATCACAATCAATCAATTTCTCTCATCAATTATTTATACCAACATAATGATGCTATAAACTTATCTTGTTTAGATTTTTAGACTCAACTTGTTTTTAGCATAAATCTGTCCATAATAAATAATCCATGTCATAAATTCTATGGTATAACAATAATCTAGTTATTATAATCTGATAAATTCCATTTAATTGTATTATCCTTGGTAATATTTGGAATACAGGCGGATGTCATGTTTTGAAGTAAAAATAAAATATACAAGTAACATAAATATTTCATTATCTTGGAGTTACATCCGATATATTTCCAATTGTAAGGATTATTAACAATAAGAAAAACTATATTGACAAGGATCATATTAATGTATCATGGTATTTCCTTTTTTGACAAGAGAATGGAGTAGTGATGAATGGTTTTGAATTTCATTAGTTTATTACTAAATATTAAGTTCAAGACATAACTAATCACTTAAAGAGATTAGAATTCCAGTGAAGTAATGAAAATAAATAAATAAAACAAAACTCTAATCAAATTGCAATTTGTTTTCTTCCCAAACAACTTTCAGTTAATTAGACAATAATGTAAGAAATTAGACCTCTCTCATAAAAATCGAGATCTGTTTGTGTGCTTTCATTAGTTAATTAGTTTTCATTTTTCAGAAGTAATTCTGATAATTGTATTAATAATTATTTTTTAAATCATTGAATAATATCCATAAAATTCACATTTTGTGGTAAAACTCAATGCTCTATCGCACAGATGGCTAAGGGCGGATAAATAGTGTATTCCTATATTGAGCTCGTTCAAACCCACATAGATTTTCTAGAAGCATTAACCTCTGTGGACAGATACTAGGAGATTGGAGCCAAGATTTGATGGGTATTACATTCTTATGGCACACCAGTGCTCAAAAAAAGGGTCGATTTAAAGAAGTGCATAGAATTTGTTGAGTGATATCGTAATTAAATAGTGATATCAATTCGATCGACAGTTTGTTTACTCAAACATTGATTTCTGATTCGACCGAAAATTCCATTAAAAACTTTTAGCAAACTTTTGGCAAAAAACTTCATTCGTATGTGTATTGACATGAAGTGATGTGAAAGCAATTCGTTAAAAAATGACAATTATTTAATATATACTCAAATGCATTGTATTCTGTGCTATATTCTGTGCTGTATTCTGTGCTGTCATCAAATTTTTTGTTTGTCATTTGATTGGCTCTAAACTGAATAATAGAAAATATTGCGGAAAATGAATCATTTGCTGAATGACGACAAAGAATCGGAGAAAATATTTGTCGCCAAAACATTTTCAGTCAAATATATAATAATATTTTATTTGTCAGAAAAAAGAGGCAAAAATAGTGAACCGAAAAAATGGAAAATTTATGAAAACTTTAGTGATTCAAGAAATCAATCAATAAATTCATTTGAAATGAAAATAATATCAAATACTAAATTTGGAGCAGAAGAAAATTAAAGTAGATAGCACATTTGGCAATTCAATTTCACATTTAACTCACTCCTAAATGATCCTCAACATTCTCAATTTTATCAATAATACCAAATGCTTTCAAATTGACTTGTGCTGTATTGTGAGTAAGTTTAAACTGGATTATAGGGTCGTATTCTATTTGAATTAAATTCAAAGAAAGCCAAGATAAGTGACTTTAGGCAGTGTTTGGGAATACAGATGTTTGGGAATGACGTTCAATGGCTAAAATTGACTCCATTACCATCCTTTAGATCAATGATAGGCAACGAGCCAAGTAGGGGACAAATGCACAAGCATAACCATCTCGTGATTTATTTACACTTGCAGCCAAAGTTGCTGAACTTGAATGTACTGCTTTTAATAGGCATCTAAAACGTCTAATGTGTGGCTTAAAAGTGTGGCTCAATGCCTATCGCTGGGCTAGATCAATGATCAATGATCATATGAGGTGACAAAAAACTTTGTTTTTTTCAAACAAATTATCTGCAAAATAAATAAAATAGAGCATGATGACTACATAGTCGTGATTAGTCATAAACACAATTGATATGCTGATAAGATATGATACCAGGTTTATTTTGCTGATAAGAAGCTGAATAAATATCGAATGGTTTAACATTAAGACATGGAATAAAACTTTCAAAATATTTATTTTATAACCCGATTCTCAGTCGAAATGAAAAACTATTTAATTTGTGTTTTAATTTGTTTGCCATTTATTCAAATTCAATGTGAATCGGATGAGACTGTAATAGTGACCCTTCATGGGAGAGGGGAGAGCGCTAATGCGGGGGCTGCCCACTCCTTCGTCACTAGATTTAACAGTCTATTGAAGAACAGATCGATCACTAATTATAATGTTATTAATGTAGGTCTGAGTGATTCAAGTGATGAGGACTATGACTGGTCTTCATATCGATCGATGGACTTCCAATCGGAAAAACTCTGCGACCAATTGATTAGACCTCAGATATGGAATCAACTCATTAACGCCAAAAGTATAGTATTGGTCGGGTTCTCACAGGGAGGCCTACTTTGGAGGGGAATATTATGGTCACAGTGTTTGGATCCACTGCTACCCAAAATCGATAAACTGATAACATTCGGTGGACCACATTCTGGTGTCTTCGGTAAACCTGACTGTTCACAGATGGACACCAAATACGAGGTTTTAATCAAAGTGTGTGAATGGATTCAGAAGTTTGATGACCTGACCGGAAAAGGACCCGCCCTTTACGACATATTCATGTACTCAGAGATGGCAGAGTTGGCCTTCTCAGCTTCCAGCTATTGGAATGACCCAGGAAACTCAAAACAAAGGGATACATGGTTAGCACAGATAGACAATGAGAAAGCCACTGATGGAGAAAGGTATTTGTCACGTAAGCTAAACCGTGGCTTAGTTTTGATTGACTTTGGAGAAGAGGGCACTGTTTTACCCCCAATCAGTTCACAATTCGGTTATTGGGATTCAAATGCAAAAAATTTAATCCCATTTAAAGAAACACAACTCTATTCCGAGGATTGGATCGGTTTAAGAGAATTGGATGAAAAGAATTTATTGCAATTCTATACCATTGAAAATGAGCCCCACATGAGTATACCTGATCAATTCATTAACAACAAGTTTCTAGAGTTCCTAAAATGATAATTTACCCATTTTTCCAAAAACAATCAAGCAAATGATAAATTTAATATAAGTGAAAGCAATTGTCAAATCATTAACTTATTTAAATTTAAATATAATTTTATTTTACTTAAATTATCTTGCTCAGACTCTTGCTACCAAATAAGTAGAGCATTGAGGTATTAGCAATTTATTTATTATACATGGTACTTTGCCCTTTACATCCCCTCCTCCTCCTCCTCCTTATACTCGGATTTTAATTACTTTACAGTGAATGTCAATAATATGGACAATAAGTCATTTAATTTCAATAAATAATAGAAAACTAATTCTAATGTCTATTAAATGTTATGAACTGAACTGAAACACGACATCAGTCGACACATCAATGACAAAAGAATCTCAATATTAGTCACATTTCAGAAACTTTAATAAAAGCAATACTTTTACTCATGTGACTCAGAAATTATTCTGAGCCACTCTTTAACCTTAACTTAGGCTCAATAAGAGTCTTTGGTGTACGTGACCGCCAGTAGCGCTCACCTTATCTTTTAAAGCTTTTATTACAATAAAATTCAGTCCTTATCCTGAAGTCTAACTGTAAAGTTGTGTGAAAGCCTTGGCTGAGCTCTGCTCTAAGTTAAGCACGAGTTGAGCTCTGCCTTCTCGTAAATCCTGAGGCCATTCCGGCTGATGTCTCATAAGCCCGAGGCTAATACCCGGCAGTGACTCATAGGTCCGTCGAAAGTCTTTGGTCACACCCCTGAGTCCGAGGCTCATACCCGGCAGCGTGTGTTTGTGTTTTTAGTTATACATATATTGTGTGCATTGACTCACACCGAGAGTCGGAGACTCGTCGGTCTCGACAGACATTGATATAAAGTCGTTGTTAATCCGTTGCGCATCCCATTCATACTGTCCTCAAAGAGTCAGAAAGACTAGAATAGGTCAGACTCTACGAGCACTGCAACCTTTGTGGTCACCGGAAAGACTAGTTGGTCAGGTTGGCCGCAACACATAACGTATATCAAGGTGAGGAAGACCTGTCTCACCACACCCGTGACGCTAATCGGCGACTAGGACCTTGGAATCCCTATTGATCTCCAAGTGGACTGTCAATCATACCACGTGTCAGTCCACGCATCAATTCACCTGGCGAGCCTTGCCATAGTTGCGAAAACCAGCGTCACCAACGCCCCCCACGCCTTCTATTGAGGAGAGGGAGGTGTAAGGTTTGTGTATATTCTTATCTTTTGATTCACTTTTGAATTTTAATATTTTGTGAATGTTTTCGCTGTGAGTAACACAGGTTTGTGTAATATTTTGAATTCTGTTATATTTTGAGTTAAACTCTATTAATTTATTGAAATGGCTTCAGGAGGTGAGCCTCCGAACCCTACTATTATTGATATCCAAAACCTCTTGAGACAAGAAATCACAGCAGTGATAGAACCGATTAGGAGAGGTCTGGAATCAGTTTCGTCAGTCTTAACACCTATAGAACAGGAGTTTATTCATTTTAGAAGAGATATGAACCGGTTTGTTCACGACACAGGTGTGTGGCAGAGCTCTGCCTCAAGAGATATAATAGATTTGCAGAGAAGAGCTCGCAGACGTGCCTCTCCTCCAGCTGCCGCTTTAGGCGCTCCACCACTCTTAGCTCCCCAACCCACTGTGAGAGCCCCGAGTCCGCCACCCCTGGTAAACTTGTCATCACCACCCCGAAATACGAGTGCAGTCACTCCCGGCACTCCTCCTCCTGCTTATGCAACAGTTATGAGTAATCCCCAGCCATTAGTGAATACACCGACACATGGGATACCAATAGCCGCACAGGCGGTCCCTAATGTCCCAATAGCTCCGGTGCGAGCACCAGTAGCTCCGGCACCTAACGTTACCACTACTCATCCGACAGCAACAGCGGCTGCACAGCCATTATATACAGCCGCTCCCATAAACTATGCCTCGTTGGACCGATTGGCAGATATTTTAGCCCAAATGATGGCTGCCCCTCAGAGATCAGCCCCTCCTAGGGTTGATTTACCCAAATTTTCCGGAAAGAGCACAGATGCGAGAACCTGGCTCAATGAATTCAATACACTGTCACAAAACACCGGTATCAGAGAATTAGATAGAGCCAAGAGAGTTTACGAGTGTTTAGACACCAGCTCTCGAACCTGGTACCAGGGTGAATTCTTGGGTCAAACCCCTAATTGGGAAGAGTTTGTGGACGCATTCCGCCGTCGTTATGACATCGACACTTCGGTCGGTGCTATTATCATGCGGTTGGCAAGAGCGAAACAAACACCAGGTCAAACAGGTTGTGGTTTTGCCGACTCCTTGAAGAGCCTGAATGCCGAACAGGTTAACCCTCACACAGACGATGAGCTACTGATTTACCTCCGTGCCGGTCTATTAATGGAATACAAGACCAAGATCACAGTGTGTGACAATTGGGTTAACGCAGTCAAAGCCCTCCGAAATTATGACGCGATAGTCATTGAGAGAGACCTCATGTCAAGAATTGACAGAGCAGTCACTTTTGCAGACACTCCGAGGAGACCGTCAAACACTCCAATCAGATCTAATTTTCCGCCTCGTGAGGACAGACCGCGAAGAGATGCCTCACCAGATGACTATAAATGCTATAAATGTGGGGAGTCGGGTCATTTCAGTAATAAGTGCCCAAACCCGGCTAACCCGGAAAAAGTGAGACAAAACAAGTATGCGAGATATGATCTCCGCAGCCGAGAGAGGAGCTCCTCTCCCGCCACCAGAAATAGTAGCCTCGAAACTGAAGAAGAGGTCACTACAAATCAGGAGCGACGTTCACGTCCTCACTCGCGAGCAATGACTACGGATTACTCTCCGGAAGAGCCCCGAACTCAGACTTTGGATGTCAATCAGTTCTGGGAACAGTCGGAGACGGAAGACACCGACTCGTATACACAACTGAACGCTTTGTGCACTTTTGTTGAACCCAAGATTCAATTATCAGTAGACAAGAACAAAAAACCGATTCACATGAATCTGGCCGGTGTCCCACGAATACATGTAAGAGTGGGCGAATACAAAGCTCTTGCACTACTTGACACTGGTGCCGCCCTATCTGCCATAACACCTAAACTGGCCTCACTGATGGGTAAAGAATGGCACCCCTGGGGTGATCGAGTCCTCAAGCTGGCCGATGGCCAGATAGCAAAGCCTTTGGGTGTTATTGAAGTGGAGATAGAAGTCGGCTGCAAACAGATTCAAATGCCAGTCGCCATCGTTAACAACATGGGGTCTGACGCCATATTGGGAACAGACTTTATGGAACCCATGAATGTGGTTTTATTAGTGGGTCAGAATCAGTGGTTCTTTTTCGAGGACCTGGAGATCAAGTGTAAAATAGAGACTCAGTTCCCTCCCCATAAGAACCCAAATGATTACGTCATCACTCGTAACACTTTTGCCAAGAAAGGCATTGAAATGCCCACCAAATCCCCATTCCAACCAGGGCAAAAGATTTCTGTCACCAACACTCCCGCAGTGATAAAACACACTCCCTCGAGAACGGGAATCGCTGAGAGAGGAAGATCTTCAGAAAGAACTCCCACTCAAGTGATTTCTGCTAACGCTTTTCAAGAGTTTTCAGCACTACTGAGCTCTGATTTCATCTCGGATTACAAACAATGCGAACCAAAGTCTGTCTATATTTCGGAGTCAGTTTCGATTCCACCTCTCATGACAGCACAGGTTTCGGTCATTCTCCCCGAAGGTCTGACTGGACCTTATTTGTTACTCAATGGTCCCAAGAATAGGGAGAGATGTTTAGAACTGAGTGAAGGTGTTGTTGACACCAATCGGATAAAGAGTTATGTCGTTCTCAGAAACACAAATTTAGTGCCAATTCAAGTGAACCGATCCATGTGTGTCGCCAAAGCGCACCAAATTGACCTCAACACAACGGTTATCGTCTCTGTACCACAGAGTCGGACACTACAGTCACGAAACCAAAGGTCAATCCCTTTGACTCACATCGAGAAGTTAGTGGTACCGGACTCAGACTTATTGAGCTCAATCAGAAGAACTGAGAGTGAACTTTCCCCTCACATAGACCTTGGTGATTCGCTCACAAGTGCTCAGACGACTCGAGTCTGGAAATTATTTGCCAAATATAGACAAGTCTTCTGCTGTCCTGGAGATAGCATTGGACGGATAGACATTGAGTCCCACACCATTGACACGGGTGACAACAAGGCCGTTTCGAGCCCGCCTTACAGAACGAGTCCAAAAGACAAACAAATAATTGAAAAAATGGTTTCCGAACTTTTAGAACAGGACTTAATTGTCCCGATTCGGACTAATTGGGCCGTCCCCGTGGTTCTGGTCGAGAAGAAAGGGGGTAGCGTGAGATTTTGTTGCGATTTTAGGAAAATTAATAAGATCACCAAGCTCGACAAGTACCCCTTGCCCCGAATTGATGACGGATTGGAATCATTGGCCAACAATTCCATGTTTTCAACCCTCGACTTCAAATCCATGTTCTGGCAAGTGCCAATGGCACCCGACTCAGTCGAAAAGACTACTTTTATAACACACGTCGGGACCTTTGCCTGGAAAGTCATGCCCTTCGGTTTGGCTAATAGCCCAGCAACAGCTGCTCGAGTGATGGAAAAAATGTTTGCCGGACTCACTCGGAGAGTCTGTTACATCTATTTGGATGACATTATTGTATACTCCGATGGGTTTGACCAACACTTAGCCCGACTCGAACTCTTATTCGAACGTATGTTTCACTATGGGCTGAAACTCAACCCTTCCAAATGTTTGTTGTTCAGAGAGACAGTCCTCTATTTGGGACACTCTGTCTCCTCCACTGGTATCGCGACTGACCCTAAGAGGACAGAAGCGGTCCGTTTAGTGCCAGCCCCAAGAACTGTGACAGAAGTGAAAGCCTTCTTGGGCCTTGCCGGTTTTTACAGACGATTCATCACCGGTTTCTCGATAGTGGCAGCCCCTTTGACTGCACTCACCCGGAAATCTCAACCTTGGAGTTGGGGGGAGTTAGAGATAAAAGCATTTGAGGAACTGAAGAGACGTTTAGTCGAGTCCCCCGTTTTGTCACATTACGACCCCTCTTTACCAACCGAGTTGAGGACAGACGCCTGTACTTATGGTATTGCGGGCGAACTGATCCAATATCACGGAACCAATGCTGAGCCACATGTTGTTCACTATATTAGTCGCACCCTGTCTAGTGCTGAGAAAAATTATTGCATAACACACTTAGAGTGTTTGGCTATTGTTTGGTCAGTGGTTAAGCTCCGCCACTACCTCCACGGGATCAGATTCGTCATAAAAACTGACCACCATGCACTCTGCTTCTTAATGAAGGTCAAAGACTCGAGCGCTCGACTCACGAGGTGGGCCCTCCTATTACAAGGTTATGAGTTTGAAATAAAATACTCTTCCAATAAAAACCACTCAGACGTGGATTGTCTTTCAAGGGTCCCTCTCGAAGCAGAACCCGAGGATGAAAACCTCATTGAGTTCCCCTTTTATGGTATCAGTGCAGTCACTGACCTATTAAATCTCGACCCTATCGGTAAC
The DNA here is from genome assembly GCA_034694965.1 of Ceratozetes gracilis. Taxonomy (NCBI): domain Eukaryota; kingdom Metazoa; phylum Arthropoda; class Arachnida; order Sarcoptiformes; family Ceratozetidae; genus Ceratozetes; species Ceratozetes gracilis. The sequence goes on from JAQIWF010000740.1 coordinate 11,579, forward strand.
GCCACTGATATAGTGAGTGCCCAGAAAGCCGACTCCTTTTGTACTCATTATCGAAATATACTTGAGTCGAATGTTAGCCAACGACTCAAAAAGAGAAAAGCAGGTAATTTCCATATGTTTGAAGACACACTTTATTGGAGAGACCCCTCATCTGAAGAATCACAATACTTGTTAGTCGTTCCCAGGGAACTAATATCTCGCATTTTAGAGGCCTCTCATGAAAAACACGGTCACTTTGGTGTCTATAAGACATATCATTTGATTAGAACCAGATTTTTCTGGAGGAATATGTATCGTGAGATTAGTGATTATGTGACCACATGTAAGAGTTGTCAAAGACGTAAAGTCCACCCACATAAGAGCTCTGGCCTCTATATGCCGATCCCTATCGCTAACCGAATTTTCGAGACTTTCTCTATTGACTTATTAGGTCCTATGAAACTAAGCGCTGAATACAAGTACTGTCTCGTGATTATGGATCAACTCAGCCATATGGTGATCATTGAGCCTCTAATTGAGACTTCTGGAGAGACTGTCTTAGACGCCATGAGGAGAAGGGTATTCCTCAAGTATGGCTTCCCTCTCCGGATATACTCAGATCGTGGATTAAATATCAGCGGAAACCTTAGCCGAGAGTTCTATGAAAGCTTTGGTATAGAACTGATCCGCACCACTAGTTTCCATCCGCGTACCAACGGTATGGTTGAGTCAATTAACCGACTTATCGGACACTCCCTTTCGATTTTCTGCGAGAAACAGAAAGAGTGGCACAAATACTGTGAGTACTTAGAATTTTGTTACAATACCACTCCGAATACCACGACTCAAATGTCGCCATTTTTTATCGTATATGGCCAAGAGCCTCGTATTCCCGTAGAGTTAGCCACTCGCAGACAAAAACTGACTGATTTTATTGGTAAAACTCATGAGTCCTTTGCTCACCACTCATCAGTTATCAGACGATTAGCTTACGATAGATATGAGTCTTCTCAAAAAAAGAGAGAAATAATTACAAATGAGAACCGCACAGAAGTAGAGTTTATTCCTGGAGAGGAAGTCCTTTTATACCAACCCCAGTCTAAAACCTCCCGGGGAGGAAAACTCAAACCTAGATATTCGGATGTCTGGGTAGTTCTATACAAATACACCTCCAATAATTATTTAGTAATGAGGGTCATCAAGGGCAAATATATGTACGACTTAGTAAATGTCGAGCGAATGTATAAATATAAACCCAGGTCACCCCTGGCCCTTACAGACACTGAACACCCTGGTGATCCTGCCGACCCTTTGGTCATATCACCTGATACCGAAACAATAATGTGCGAAACCCCTGACACTATTAACGACATGGATCCAGACAGTCCTACTGTCCCACCAGTGATATCACCCTCTAGTGATTCCCACTCTGAGTCCTTACAAGACTCGGATAATATTAGGGCCCGATTGAGGCCAAGAGAGTCTGTTAGACGACCGGACCGTTTGAACCTTTAAGTCGTCTCTCAAACCGTTGTTTAGTTTTTAGAATTTTATATTTAATGAATTGTTTCATAAGTTTTAAAAATTTTAGTTCTAAGGCATCAAAACCTGAGAGCAATTATAAACAGGTTTTGTTAACTTTTTATCGACACATAGTGTCTGACACATGAAAACTTAACCCGAGCCTAATTCGAGGCCAACACTATCTCTGTCTGATGCAACTCAACTCCCTAGAATTGAGTCTTGCAATAAATTTTATATACTTTTATCAAATACTTCCTTAACTAACATTGTTATATGAGTCACGTGACCCAAAACTCTGGTCTCAAATATGAGAAATTCATAGTTGAGTTAAACTCAGTGAAAGACTTGACTAAAAGTTCATTTGTGAAAATCATTTTTATTGTGTTCTCAAAATTGTGACAAAATGGCCGAAAACAGAGATATTCCTCCCGACTCCTCGACAGCACAACAGGTGAAGGCCGACAACACATGTCTTCAAATATTTGGATCAAAGGCTTGATTTGGGCGGAAAGCCGACTATATTGAGGCCTGTAATAGAGCGAAGGCAGTGCTCGATAAATATGAAGACGAGACCGGCTTAGACGCCGAGAAATATTATTGGAGATTAGGCCAGACCTATCTTGGTTATTTTGAGACCTTCCCCTGGCCTCCGGTTCAGCCACCGATCTATGAGTTCATTCATAACTCCCGATTATTGTCAACTGAATTTGGAAATGTTTGGACTGCAGAACAAATCCCTTTGGAAAAACTACAGAGTTGTGACACCGGAAAAGACAACTTTGACTGTTATTTATCGATCAATGAGTTGGTCTACCGTTTCGTGGGCTCCTGTATGGACTATACCGAGAGGATTGACTTTCATAGAAATGGCGTTCACTTCTGTTCAGTGATCAGATACGCAAACCTCCCATTTGTCCCCTCGAGAGGAGACGGAAATGGTGAACACCGTCTCTATAACAGAGACACCCTCTCCTTGGCTCTTATGAGAGCTGAATGGACGACTGTCGCCCTCCGCTCACTCCCGCTCTCGTCAGAAGATATGTGAAATATGCTGTCCCTCCACTCCTCAGTCATGGAGTCCAAAAACAAGACACAAAGACTCTGATCACACACTTCTGCAAAGCATATGAGAGTTATGTCGAAATCAAGACTGGAGTCCGAATCAGACCCAACCCATGACTCAATACTTCCCACTCTTACTAACATTTATCTCGAATATGAGAAAACTTTTTCCGAAATTATGAATAAAAACTCTTTTTCTTTTTATTTATCCATAAAAACATATATTTATTAAAAAGTCGGAATAAATCCGCCAACGGTTTGGGTTTTTAACTAAAAGAAAATACATTTAATGAGAGTCAGACTCCGATTACAACACATTCATATAGAGTAAGACTCCAATTATAGCCCATATATAAGGAGTTGAACTCCGATTACACCATATTTTAATTAAATCAGAAATATGTGTCGACTCTGAGAAAGTGTCAAAAAGTCAGTCACATGTTTCTCGAATAGATATGACCTCACAAACTAGTCATAAGACCTCTCTAGGGTCCACTCATATCCTGATTAGTCTCATAGTAAGTCACGTCTGACTCATCTCTGATTTCAAGCTTTTTATTTCGACTTCGAGTCACTGTTTCTATTCTGAGTCTAAACACCCATTTTTTCGACCCTAAAAGAGCTTTTAATTTATTGTGTACCGACTCGAGACAACTCTTCATTTATATTTGTGCCGATCCAACACTGACCTCAATTATGGCCACCGCCAGCCCTTCTCAAGACTATGTAGTCTATATGCAGACGAACCGCCAACACATCCATATCGGGGACTTCAGTGTTGATGTCCTCTCCAAAGCACACTTTCAGGCCTTGCCTTCGGTGGTACCCAATGGGACCGACTATTATTACCGAGACTATAATAAAGGCGAGACTCTAACTCCCACTCAACGAGAACTGCTCGAAGACTACCAAGTCTTTCAACGCATTGATGATATCAAAGAGATAACAATAGTCCCCAGAAGTGGACTTCCAATTGTTCGCCGATTTGACCCACTCTTCAAGTCTAGTGTCTATATAGCGGTCTCTGAACATTGCGAGACAGCTCATCCCAACATTAGATGCCTGTCCTGTTTGGCATTAGCCATACATCCGATTCGATGCTCAAGAAGTCAACCCATAGGGGAAGACATGATAATCAGAGCCCGAGAGGATGACATCGAACAAGAAGTCCCTCTCTTTCAACACGTGATGTGCTCGACATGTCTATCCCAATACCCCTTCGATCGACCCCCTGCTTGTGGATTACATGGTCGTGAAGACCCCCACCATTTCAGACCTGGTATTGAATACCGTCTCACAAGAGATGCCGCCGATATTCACGATATGTATTATGGCTTTTGTCGAAAGGGATGTCGACTTATTGGAAACCCTTTCAGTCTTCACTTTCACGACTGTACCCGAAAATTCCCGAACATTCCGGAAGTCCATGAAATAAATGCCAGTCTAAGAGAGACCTATCAATCACAACATCTTCGCCTCCATTACTCAGAAGTAATTTTCTCTCATTTGGTGCCCAAAATGATTGAATGGTATGAAGAGCTCTGCCGTCTCCGAGACAACGATGACTCGACCCGACCCTCCTTAGGACCCAAAGTCCGTTTTGAAGCCCTTCCAGTCACGCCTCCATCGACTCAAGAGTTACAAAATGAAATCTCGAACCTTAAGACCAGAGAAGTCGAGGCCAACAAAACAATCCTCGCTTTGAGGACAGCCCTCGAAAAAACCACTAATGAGTTGAGAATTGCTCTCAAAGAACGAAACGACGCACTCATACAAAGAGACGACTCTCGACAGGCATTCAGTTATACCTCTCATGGCTTTGAAGTCGAGTATCAAAAATTAAAAGCCGA
>JAQIWF010000741.1:0-15977 GCA_034694965.1 Ceratozetes gracilis
TCTCTCTCTCTCTCTCTCTACCTCTCTCTCTCTCTCTCTCTCTCTCTCTCTCTCTGGTGTTTTCAATTAACTTTAAAGTGAAAATAATATGATTGAAGACTTTTTATGTAATGAGTTCAGTGTTTGAGGAATAGTCTGCACACTAAACAATATCTTAAATTTCCCATTAGAAAAAAATCACTCTAATTGATCTAGGAGTGGTATGTTTAATGTGATGTATTAATAAAATAGATTGTGATTCATTAAAACAGAGTGAATGCTATGTAGTATAAAATACTGTCTCATATAAAGAGGCTCTCATTTCGTAATCCAATGATATGGCAAATTCATTAAGCAAAGTAGTTAAATATATATATATCAAGATGCTTTTAAAATATATCAATCATTTTTAAATTTGCGATTCTCTTCTCCATGAAATGTAGTCCTAGCAGTCATAACAAACTCCACTATTACTGTACATGTATTTAAGCTTTGTTAAGCTTGGTTATTACTAATAACTTATTAGCTTGGTTACTAATGCTTATGCTTTATCACATGAAATATCATATGTAGTTTTACCCTTACCGATATTTTCATTTCAAGGTAATGGATTAAATATGTTTTAAAACCTATTTTCAAAACTTTAAATCAATTTGACAGATGTAACATCAGGTTTAAAGTTGTCTTCAGTGTATAAATTAATTCAATGCAGAGAAGCATCATTTCAGGCAAATCGCTTTAAAGAAACTTTTAAAAAGACTTTGTCAAGGATAATCAATTTTTACACAATTAAAGCTTGGTAGGTATTTATTTATTGTTACGAAATGAAAGGATATAAGTATTAAAAATAGCATCAAGTTATTGATTAAGCCTAAGATATTTGTATTTTATTGAGAAACATTAATTAACAAATAAATTGTGATATATGTGTTAGGTAATTATTTTTAATGTAGCAATTCGTTTGGTTTAATCAAGATGAAAGATCAGAATACATTTGGCCATTGATTTCCTTATTATATTGAAAGCCTTTGACTATTAGATATGAAATCGATGTCAATATATTTCAACAAAGTTTTGTTCCAACTTTTAGTCCAAACAATTTACCATGATAAATTACCTCTTCAATTATTCAACCAAAAGATATTGAGCAATTTGTATTGATCTATGTAATAATGTCCAATGTTAAATAATCACAATAGATGAATAGTTTTATTTCCCAGGTTTAGTAGTTTTGAAATATTCTGATTCGAAAAGTATGGAATAATCTAGATTAAGTTTGACAAAGTAGATTTTAATATTATCATTATAATTCTAACAGAATTATTCATAGAGTTTAACAAAGTATTACATTAAAGCACATAAAAACATCTAATAAGATTAGATTTCTATTTTAGGTAGCATTGAATCAATTTTAAATGCTTATATTAGAGAGATGAGCATGATTACTTATAGATTTAAACATAATCCTCGGGCGTTTTGTTAGAGATCCTTCTCAAAGAGTATTTCTCAATTGTTGCCGTCGTTCGCGATATTACTCGTTGTTGATGACATCTACCAAATAAATTGAACCTGGTGCAACACTTCACTACCATTCTGTATAAGTCGTGCTTCAGATTTTGCAAGAATATTAAGAATTAATTTTTCTATAAAACACATTTGAAAATTGATTTACCCGAAAATTTTCGCTCATAAAGCAATAGACAATTGGATTAACCAAAGAGTGAAACTGTGATATCCAATGGCAGGCAAAGAAGGCGCCGACATATGTGAAGTATTCCACTTTTAGTTTCAGGTTTAAAATGTTTGGATAAAACCAAACCAGAAGTGAAAATGTATGGATTGGGAGCCAACACAACACGAATAGCATTACAATTGAATCACTGAAAGTCAAAAATCTCAGAACTTTAGTGCGCAACTCCAAACAAAAGGCACTCAACTCAAAACAATAACATAAGCAAACATAAATAGCGCCAAAAATACATAAACAGTAGTGCAATAGTAAACAATTAAAATATTGCAGTCATATATTACATATCATTAGTTATATTAAATTAAGTCTCTCAAAGTTAATTCGAATAATAATCTTTTGTTTTAAAGAGTATTACAAACTGAACAACAATTCTTCGATATTAGGGAATAGATTCACACGATTTAAGTCCTTTTTCTGTTCAATATTTACATAAGATTTCAATTTTGTGCCAAATTTAATATTTTATTATTAAAAATGTCATTTAATATTAATAAATTTGTAAATATGAATCGTGATAAAGTGCCAGAATGGTTTGAGAGTAAAAGAGAAGAAAGAAAAAATGACAAAAGTAAACGTAGATATGAAGTATTGCATGAAAAAAATGTCAATAAAGTATTAAAAGGATCGGTAAGTTACGTTATAAACTTTAATTTTTTAATTAATAATGAATTTATCAAGGGCAATGTTTACGTAAACACCAAGAAAGAAGTTGTCCCAAAAGTGACATTTAAATTAGTCCGGAAGTGTTGTAAAAAGAATTGTTGGGAAAATTTTGAAGAAAATGAACAAATATCAAAATTTAATCAGTAAGTTTTTAAGTGAATTCAATGATAACTCAATGACAACAATATTAGTATTATTTGAAATTATTTTGAAACTCAAAGAATAGCCTTTTGATGGAAAATCTAATTCCTCATCTCTAAAGTTGATCTCAATGTCCAGAATCTATTTGATTTGCCCTTTCTTGGGTTCATGTAATATACCGATAGCTTGAGAAAATACATTAATGGAGTGAATACCATTTCAATCTCTTCGTATTCCACTTCTTCAGAACGAAAGTCTTTTTCCATTGCCTGAAAACTTGAAAATATGTCTATTATGATAAATATATTTTATTTTGAATACTAGAGAAATTCTGCAGTATATTGACTTATTTAGCAATAGATAATTAATCATTTCTATATTATTTGTATATAAAACTTTGCAATGTTAATGTTAATTCAGATTATTTTACTGATTATTAGCTTTATCAAGGTGAATTTTATATCAATGTAAAATAGAAATTTTAATTCTTCTATAGCTAAATAAGGAAATTTCTGGCAGAACTTTTTGAAGTAATCAAGATAAAATAAATTTATTAAAATAGGCATATTATCAAGGATGTCCAAGGGGAATTAGCTAATTCAATTAATTTGATATTTTACCAGAGTCAAAACTTTTTGAAAACATTTTCCTTGTTTTTAGATACTATAATCTAGTACTCCAGAATCTGAAGAATACTTATTTATCTGGGTTAATCCGCCTAAGGAATCCAAATTCATCAAATCCACGCTGGGATCATTATATTAAATGTGATAACTTGATGGAAATTAAAGTTTGTCTGATTTTTTTTCTTGATTTATATCAAATTACAGAATCAATGTTAAGAACTATAAAAAATAAATTGATAAATGTTGAATCTCTTGATGATAATAGAGGAAAATATTTACCAAGAGCATCTAAATTAAACAAGGATATTTTTGATCAATTTTTGGATCCAATTCCTAAAATTCCATCTCATTATTCAAATAGTCAGAAACTGTATTTTTGCAATAGAGAGCTAAATTTAAGAATTCTCCATGAGAAATATAATAAATTTATTATCAATATTAACCCTGATAATAAATTAAGCTATGGAATATTTAAAGAATTTTATAAAAACCACTATGATATTAAATTTCAAAAAAGAAGGACAGATAAATGTGATTTTTGTTTTGAAAAAGAGCAAAAACTTGAAAATTTAGACCAAGATCAAGAATATCAAGCTCACATAAAAAAAAGAGATGCTCATAAAGATCTTGAAAGAATTTATGAGCAAGATAATAAATTTATTATACTGAATTTTGATTATGCCCAAAATAGACCTTTACCAAATTTTCCAAATTCTGACGTATTTTATAAAAGATTATTATGGTTGTTTATTTTTAATGTACATCTTGATAAAAATAATTCATATATATTTTATAATATAGAAGGGACATATCCAAAAAATTCCAATTCCGTATCTTCAAATTTATTCAGAATAATCGAAATTCTATTTTCCCAAAATAAGCTAGTCAATAAAGAATTAATTTTTCAGTCAGACAATACATGTTCCCAAAATAAAAATTGGACCATGCTTAAATTTTCGTCATTTATAGCTATTAAATTCAATATAAAAATTACTCATCTATTCCCTATTCGAGGTCATTCATTTAGCATATGTGATAGCAATTTTTCAAATATAACCAAGTATTTAAACAAAATGAACATTCACGAGATTGAAGATTTTCATAAATATCTTGATTGTTATGAAAAAAATAAAAATTTTACAGTTTTAAAAGCTAAAATATTTGATTATTCCACGTTTCTTAACGACTATTTTTGTGATAAAAAAGCTAAAATTAAAATTATGAAAGCTGTAAAATTTGAATTTTTTCCAAATGGTGATATTGAATTATTTCATGATTATAATAGTTCATATGTACATAAATTTAATCTTGTTAATTATGCAAATGTGAATCCAGATTTAAACATTATAAAAAATTCCTATATTCCTGATAGTTTTGAACTTAAAAATGTTGGAATCAGTAAAGAAAAGCGATCTGACATAAAATCTTTATTTAAATATATAAGTGATGAAAATATAAATTTTTATCAAGATCATTTAAAAAATATTGATAATTCATGTGAAGAATATTGTACAGATAGCGATGATTATTAAAATATTATGAATAAACTGTAATTTAATATTTATATTGTATTATATTAAACTTTTGTATTAAATGATTGCATTTTTATTTGTTTCACCATGATAAATCAAAAATTGTTTTTATTTTGCATTCATAAGCATGAGTAATGTTTGATAGTCTTGATATCTTGTCTAGACAGAAAAATTTTATATACCCTTGTGGCTTGGTTTATTTCTCATAATAATAATATATGAATAAAAATGACAAATATTACCTAGATACCAAGCTTATTTTATTAATATTATACATGGTTTCAATGGAGAATGACAATCTTTAAAATCTATTTCTGGAAATTTAAAAACATCATCTTGATGATTAGACATAGGTCATAATTAAATTTCTTCATGCAATAGATCAATTAAATTTAGACCTATTTCTAATTATCTAGGTGATATTTTTAAATTTCCATAAATTGATTTTAAATATTATCATTCTCCATTGAAACCATGAATAATATTTATAAAATAACCTTGTTATCTAGGTAATATTTTAATTCATTTTTATCATTTTTATTTTAATGAGTGCACCAAAATCACAAAGGTATTTTTATAATTAATCTACATCACCCATTATTCATTCAACATTCATCATGTACAAATTTTAAGATTATCTTGGTGAAAATTGAGTTTAACCAACATTAACAGCTTTTTAAACTGTAATTTAATATTATTGTTGTACTTTCTGTATACTACGAAACTAGTCTTAAAATTTTGGTACCTTTTATGATATGCATACATAGGAAACTTCTGAGATTTTTGACTTTCAGTGATTCAATTGTGTTTATTTCTATAGAGATCTACAATATATCTTATTAAATATAAGTAATTTTGTGTAACATCTCTAATAAAAGAGTTATTAGTTTTTATATCAGGGTAACTTTTTTGTTTGTCTTTTTTAGACCATTCCGTTAATTCAAATGATGTTTGAAAAAGATTTCTGAGTTTCTGATCAAAAAGTATTCTTTGAAAGATGTGTTCAAAACATACAGTAATCGCAGGAATCGACTCATTCTTTAATCTGTTTTCTGAATCTCTGTATGGAATCTATTCGACGCTCACTTCTGTCCCATATTTCAGATAACTGTCCGTTAATTTCCACATTTGGTACAAAATTATAGGAATAGTAATAACTTGGATAATAGATTTCCATTTTGTATGATTGAGAAATTGAAACAATATTTTAATCCTTTTGATTATATTTCTAATAAGATTAGATTTAAATGACCAACTAATTATCAAGGGAATATTAATAAAATGAAATATATACTGCTTCATTTTTCTAAAAACTAATTTAATTGCATCACTCATATCAATGAAAGCCACTCCAAACCAGAGTCCAAAAAGTCCCCCGAGTTTTGAGAAATAGTCAACAAAAGTATATTTTTCTTCAGAAATGTATTGAAATTCAATAGAATTTTCGTATTTAATAGTAATCTTGGTTTTAGTGATATTCAAAACCAACGAATTGTCAAAACGAGTGGAAAAATATATTTGATTACAATCTTTGAGACAAATATTTTGGCAATAATTGATTTCAACATCCCAGGTGAATTTTGTTTGATTGCAAATTTGTTGCGCTGTTTTACTCATATCTAATAATTTAAATGCTTTCAAAATGAAAGGATTGGGTAAACATCCAAATTGATTATTAAAGACATTTTCAATGCACTTTTGCAAACATTGTTCTTGGGTTTGTTCCTCACCTATTTGGACAAATTCAGAGCATTAAAGTTATAGGATTAGTTTAGGCGGATTTTGCAGCAAAAATTCATTTGTTATTATACAGAAATGGATTTTAAACAGTTAAAATCACCAAAAATCAGGGGGTCAGACCAATACTTTCCCTATCAGCAAAAAATTTGATACCCCTCCCCCTGTTGCAAAAAAAGTTAACTACACCTTGCCTTTTTTGTAAAAACTTTCCGCAAAATTTCGAAAATATTGTTATATAAAACCAATGAATTTTTGGGATCCCTTGATTCTCTCTCTCCATCGTTTTTGACCAGCATTTTTTCATTTCTCCCCTTGACACCCCCTGATATCGGGATCCTCTGTGAATTTTGTTTAAAACATGTTACTAATATCCAGAAACAACCGAAATTACACCATTACACTCAAACTACATCTTTCCACTTCGACTACCCCCTATACCTTTATATCCAACTAGAGCTAAAAATTAAATTAAAAATATACCTACTGTATTTAAAACATTTATCCATATAAGGGGATGAAAGCAGATTTATTGATGTCTTTATAAGTTTGAGACGTCCCTCCATTCCCTGACGATTTATTTTCACTGAATTATAGTTACGTTTAATATCTTGGTAATTTGAATTTACTGATAGATATAGTTCAGAGTTTTCAAACATATAAGAATGATAAAAGTACTTTTTCCCTGCAAATTCAAAGAAGGCATTACCCTTCAAACCAATGCCCGTCTCATAATCTATAATGAATTCAATGAAATCATTGTCTATGAGATAAAGTCCATTATTTAAATCGTAAAATTTGTAACAAATCCCAAAGTCTTGGTTTCCATAAATACTTTCCAAGACTTGAATACTTTGGGAACAGTTTGTGATCAGAGTTTCATTTGAATCAATCCATTCAAGTCTTGAGTGGAGTTTTGCCGAACAGTTAATCATATCATTGGCTCTAATCATAAGTCCTTTCATTTCATCGAAACTCAATTCATTGATAATTCTCTTCTGTTTCTCATCAAAGTATTCATTTAAATACATTATTACTTCAATGTCTCGACTCTCAAATGGCATATAATCTACTGGAGCTTCAAATATCTCCTCGGCTTCTTTAATAGCATTTTGTTTGTATTCATTAAACACTTACTCTCATTATAAAAGCCAATGATTTTGTTTTTATCGAAGAATACATTACTTTTGGTACAGAAACTAATCGGCGGTAAATCAAAGCCATTGATGTTATTAATGACATTAAGTTTAAAAATATACAAAAACTCCAAGTAATTCAAAGTCACCAAAACTGAGCTATAAATGAGTGAAACTAAACACAAAGTTTTAAAGAGAAATAATAAATTTTGAAATGTTATGTTTATTAGTAGATATAAAAGGTAATTTATGAAACATTTAATTATTTTTACTGTTGTGACAAGGATATTTAAGAATAAAATACCAATTAAGCTTAAAATTTCTATGAACAATCTTGCCATTGAATCAAATAAAGACGACATTTTGAAATAGTCTACTAAATAAAATTCATATTACATAGACTTATGCTTATATTAAAATAAGTTAATTAAATATTTTGTATTGATTGATTCACATATAAAATATTTTATTATAGTGACCTATAAAGATTAATTGAATTTTTCCAATTGCAATTTGCAGATTATTTAAATATTATTATTTTTAAATATGTAATACCTGAAAATTGCAATTGGCAAAAATTCAATTAATCTTTATAAGTCATTATAATTAAATTTTTGATAAGAGAATAAATCCATAGAAAAGTGAATAATTTATTACAGTTTCCATTGGGCTGTATTGATATCACGTTCATTCCATGTTCAAACAACTTATTTAGACATTTGGTTATGCTTCTCTCAGCAAGCTTTCTATGGACTTGAAACGGACTGGACGTATAGCTCAGGTGGGGGAGTAGAGCAGCCTCTGTTTGCCCGTTTCGGGGTTGAGTCCACTTCCGATTTGTAGTGTTGAACACGTGTTATAAATACTTTTTAAGTATGGGCTTACTAAAGCCTCACCATTCAAGGGTCTCTTGAGTGATTTGCACATTAACTTAAATAAAGTAATTTAATTGTTTAACATTTTGTATAAATTAATTGCACTTTAATTCAATTAAATCAATTGGCGATTGACCAGAATTAACACAATCTTTATTATAAAAATGAATACAAAAATAGTAAACAAGTGCTTTCCATGTCTTAAAAGTATGGGTCAAAAGTAGTTCAGATGTAATCCAATATTCATTGACAACACAATACATGAGTTGGACTTCACTTCAAGAGATTTGCAAAATGATTGAAATTCTAGTCTTCAGATAAGATTTGATAAATATATCGATGAAAACAAATTACAAACAAAATGTACTCAAATGTGTCCCAAAGACTGTCTGATTATTGACTATAAACTGAATGTCATTAAAAATGTGTCCGACTATTCTTCTGAAGGTTATTACGGAGATTCCACTATAAGTCTTGTTTGGGACTCAACTCAACCGATGTTTGTATACAAAGAAGAGTCTGTTATGTCATTCATTGATTATTTGGTTTATTGCGGAGGACTTTTGGGGTTGTGGTTCGGCACCAGTGCTAAAGACATTTTATCTATCATTTTAAATACAAGATTTTGGACTGAAGTGTTATTAAGATTAATCTTGTTCAAAAATAAAATTTCAAATTAATATTTGTTAATTTGGAACTCATAATCATCTTATAGTGATCTTCTGATCAGCAAAACTGATTCAGAAAATCTTCTTTTCACTTATTTAATCACAGATTTTGGTATTGAAATGTTTGTGTCTATCGTTTGATTGATTACAAATCGATTATCAGTTTATTTGCAGAGAATTACAAAACAATTAGATTTTTGAAGGAAGTGATTGAAAAGATGAGGTTTTCATTGTTTAGTCAATCAATTCATTTACTTATTGTTTAATTTGAATACAAAATAACGGGTTATCTCTTGAGACATGTCTTCAAATATTTGTGAAACAGTTATCTTATTTACGATTTTGTGTCACTATTTGATTGACTCCATTGACTGTAAACGAGTCGTGGATTTTGTTGTCTGTGCTATCGATCATCCGGTAAATGGTTATCAAAAGATATACTGTTTGGAAGACTCTCATCAATACTGTTGTTATGAGCACAGCTCAGCCACCAATCATTCGGAAACAGGTGTTCATTGCTGTGACTTTAATGAACTCACGAATGAAAACTACGGAATCTTTCTCTCGATTTCATTGCTCTCAGCATTGAATGCATTACTTATTATTATTCTCATTCTGTTAGTCATTGCGTCGATTGTCTTCTGTTTCATCCGACGTAAAGCCCCTGAAAAGTCTAAACCAAATGCCGCTGAAAATGCGATTTCAAACAAAAATACCTGAAAATGAAAACTCTCTCAAAGACCACAGAAAATCATTTAAAAAATTATTTTATTTATTTAATTATAGAAACAATAAAATTCATTAAATGTTTTAAAACAGAAATAAATAAAATATGTTTAAAATCTATCTCATAATCGAAGATAATATGATTGCTTCGGCGCTGAAAATTATGAACCAAATTGTTGTAGAGATGAATCCGTACCACACTTCCAGGTATGTCAAGTCCCAGTCCTTAAGTACAATATGTCTCAACGCCCCGACAGCTTTTGTTTGTGGCATCAAATAACTGAAGAGTTGGAACCCGTAAAGCATTCCTTCTATGGGCCAAAAAACTCCCGATAACAGCAAAAGTGGGAAAAATGTGCCAAAAGCTATCATTAGAGCCGACTGTTCATCCGGTGCTATAATTGATATAACGAGTCCTACAACCCAATCATTAGTCATGTTATATAAGAGCATTATATAATTAGGACAAACCAAAAGTCATTCCGACCACTCCTTGCATTAAAACGATGAGAATTGTGATCAAAACGATATCAACTCTTAGCGTTCGAAAAACATCAAAGAAGTAAAGAAGGAGTAAAAGGATAGTTATTTGGACGAACAGGATAAATATCTGCACAAATATCTGTGATATTAGTATCTCATATATCTTGACTCCAGCCATAAGAGTTCTCTCCATAACTCCTTCCCTTTTCTCTGAGACGAAAGATAGTGCTGTCATTCCTACGGCTAATATAAAGACAACAGCGATTGTCATTCCCGGTGCCATAAAATCTCTGAATGAGATGTTAATGGATCCATAAATAGGGTTTTTGTCTATTTCCAAGGTAGGTTTAAGTGTTTCAGGTGGTGGCAAATAAACACCCGAATAGTTTTTCGATTGTTTCATTAGTTGTTCAATCTGATCCACCATTATATAAAGGAAGTTGACCTGTGCTTCCTTCAACTCTTTGTCGATTGTTGAGTGTATTGTTATATCTGAAGAACAGTTTAATTGCCTTCACATTAGTAGCAATCGTATGAATACCTGTCATATCTCCAAAGTATAAAATTGAACTTTTATTTCTGTTCTCTTCAGTACCGCCCAATCTTTGTGCCAAATGACTACTAAAGTCTCTGTCAATAATAAGAGCCCCAAAGGATTCTCCATTCGTTACCAGATCTCTGGCCTCACTAATTGTTTTGGGACTATAGTCCTAATGAATTGATAATACAGTGAATCAATTGCTTTGAAGACAACCTTAAGATTTATACCAGTTTTATAGACTTCTTATCGATGCAATTGAGAAAAGTTTGGCTCATATTATAAATGTTGTACTGATTTGTTTGCGTTCGTTTCTCCAATACCTCCCCGTTATAGACGGCTATTGATATATCTTTGGGCAGATCTCCGATACTTAATAAGAACAGAAGCATCGAAAGGGCCGGTGATATGATCTGAAAAAATAACATCCTTTGCGAAGAAAGAAGAAGTATTAAAATATATTTAATTTGATTCCATTTTACTGACAATAACTGTCGGGTGATTCTCATGTAGTTCTTATGTGTCAGAGCTATGAATCGTTTACATGAATTTGGGTTCAGATTTGGATCATTAACTATAGGCGGACCACTTTTCCCTAATTCAGGTTTTTTCTGTTCGATTGTCTCAATGAAACTCTTAGGCATCGCTTCTATGCCACTACTGTCCTGAGCAACACATACTCTGAGGAACATTTCTTCGAGATTATCAACTTTAAAGTAATTCAACAGATATTCGGGGGAGTGTTCCACTAATATACGTCCAGTTGATCCAGATGAAGATGCCTTACGCATAAGTGCCACCACATGTGCCCTTCGGGCCTCTTCCACGTAATGAGTGGTTATTAGTATTGATGTCTTGTCTTTATTTGACATTTCGACCAAATGCTCCCAAATTCTATTCAATCAAAGAAAGGCTAAAAACAACTTAATTTTGTGCACAAAACATACTTTTCCCTAAGCAGTGGATCCACTCCAACTGTTGGCTCATCTAATATCAGAAACGGGGGATTGTGTACAATAGCGATGGCTAAAGACACCCGTCTTTTTTGACCTCCACTTTAAAGTAATAGCAATTTAAATATAATTTCGTTAAAAGTAGTGATACCTAAGTGTTTGGACACTTTGTTGAGGATCAGGTAAATGAAGAAATTCAATGAGAAATTCAATCCTTCCTTTAATGGCTTCGCTTTTCATTCCATAGATTTGTCCGAAATAGTTGAGGGTTTCATTAATTGTGAATTCCTCATAGAGTGCTGTTTCCTACATAAGTCATTTTGAAGTGAATGAGAGACAACTCATGTTTGATGGCATACCTGTGGCTGAAACCCTACTCCATATCCAGGAATTTTATTCCGTGGATCCAATGGTTTCCTGCCGTTCACTTCAATCTTTCCCTTATTGGGTGTCTTCAGACCCAAAATCAATTTCAAAAGAGTAGTCTTTCCACAACCACTCGGACCCAACAGACCATAACTAAAGATATTATAAAGAGTTAGAGAATGGAATTCATTTCTACGGAAAGGTTCCTTCAAATGAAGTTTTTTGCTTACATTGTACTCATAGGGAATGACATATAAATGTCTTGCAAAATATTTTTGTCTTTTCTGAATCTGCCGTAACTGAAGGACATGTTTCTGATCTTAACCGTCAATAAATTCAAGTTAATGGTCGCCAATGAAGACATACTAACTTTGAATTCAGACTCATTTGCTTTCATATTAACTGTAGATTTTGGTTCAGAAATGTTTGTTTCCATCATTTGATTACAAATCAATTATCAGTTTATTTGCAAATTGAAAATAACATACAATTTGAATGAATTGATTGAAAAGAAAAGTTTTCATTGTTTAGTGACTAAACTTTAGTCAATGAATTCATTATATTTTGTTTACAATTTGAATATAAACTATCATTTATTTCACGAGACATGTCTTCGAATAGCATTTGCGAAATAATTATCTTATTTAACCTTTTTTTGCATTAATTTTTTGGCCCATAGAAATTAGAGGTATTCATCCAACCCAATTTTCAGGGGGGGGGGCGGGGTTAAAAAATACCTTCCTTTGGATTTGAAAAGCTTGACAGACCTTGTCAATAGACGTAATGTTAAGGTTTTCAAAACTTCAGAGGGTGGGGTATTCCTTCAAAATCAGTTTTTCTTAAAAGTTAGTTTAACAGACTCTTGTAAATTACTTAATTGAATTAAGAGTAATGAATGTCCAATAATTGACATTGAACACTATAAAGAATAAGGGAAAAATATAGCGACATTTCCTATCAATAGCCTCTGCAATCTCCACGGGTGTCAGCTTTAAATCAATTTGAGGGGAATATTTAATTTCAGGTTTGGGTGAATCCGGAGGTGTCAGAGCTATTCTCAGTCTCTTCTCCACAGAACTCATTGCAGGCGATGTCTCGGTGTTGAACATTGAGGCAGATTTCGGGACTTTAATTTCAATGCCATCGAATGGGAATCTTGTGCTCAAGTTTTGATTCTTACAAACATTTTTAAGCAATAATTATAAGAAATATAAAATTTTCAAGATATGCTTACTTTGGTAGGGGATAGGAAAAGGCTATCATTTGAAGTGATAGTTGTTTGAACCTCTGAAGAAGATAAAGAGATCCGATTTTGACTTATATTTCTTCGGAGAGACTTCATGTGTCGGAGTTTTCTTCTCTCAGCTCTCGATATGTATGTAATGATTATGAACTCAATTAAACTAAAGAATATAAAACCTAAAAAACAAATAAGTGTTTGGACAACATTTTGATGGCTTAACCCACCCGTGCAGACAACAAACCAGATGTCCAATGCGTTGATATAATCAATGTTTGGTAAACCTTCTGTTGAATCCTTTGAGACAGTGACTAAAGTTAGCAAGGTTGTTACACCTAATGTTATTCTGGCCGGTGTTGCGGTGATATCCATCCAAAAGGAAATCCATGAGACGATTACCACAAGAATTGATGGCAGGTATACATCGAGTAGAAAGTGACTCCACTCTCGCTTCAGATGAAATTGAACGGACACTGAGCTAAATATGACCCCTTTACTGGTTGTGGTGCTACTATTCAAATGTTGTTCCGAATCTATTTTTATGAGTTCGTGTCCCGTCATGTAAGAGGTTTCACTCGCATTGAAACGTGACTTAAGAGTCCACTCCAAGGCCATATGTTCCTCAGGTAAGTTAGATATGAATTTGATCTCGCATATTTGCTTATCAAAAGGGTAATAATGAAAATCCATCTGACAGATTAGGTCTAATACTATTCTAAAAATGTAAAAAAGTACCAATCACAATTAAATAAATGATTAAATTTAGAACGAACCTCTTTCTAACTACAATATCCCCATTTCCATACACTCGGAAAAGTATTATCTTAGAGTCACTATCGAGTGCCGACGGGTTTTTAGTTTTGGGAACCCTTAGCTCTGGTGACCAAACTCTACTAAAATGCCATTCATTTCCTTCGATGAACACTTCTTTGAGTTGTTGGCAATTATTATCTTGGACAAGTCTCTGGTCATTCCACATGAGGTCAATTAGCAAATTGATAGTAAATTCTGAATCTCTTTCATTGACTGACGCCATGTTATAGATTTCCATACTTGTGTTCACTATGAGCTGAGTGTCAACTGTTGGTAGAGTTATAATGACCTTGTTCAAAATATATCAATAAATAATACTGACTGTGCGGTCGAATCCATTTCCTATAATTGTGAGGATTAGTGAGGTTAGCGTATATGACCTCTCGTTGTTCTCTATCGGAACTGTAATTGCAATGACACCGCACTTCTCCCGAGTGAAGAGCCACCAAATACAGTGTTAGTATTAAACTTGAGATTAGCTTGAGTGCACTCAATTGTATTGTTTGAGACAGCACATTCATGATTACTATTTAGTTATCAAGCTTTTAACTAATTTTATATGTTATGTCAGTATCTCACTGATTGTGATCTATCACAGATTAATTTTTAACTATTCCATAACTCAGCGAAACATTATTATTAAGACAATAAAAGGGATGAAATAAACTTTATTACGATTCATATTCTTCTAAATTGTGAAACATTATATTTTATCATGGATTAAGGCACCAAATAAGCAAGCAAAAATATTGCATGTAATAAATTGATTTTACCCAGAGCAGGTGATGACATAAGTCATGTCATTTCAATACTATTGTCTATTCAATCACTACTTGTTTGTGACATCCTAGTACATTAAACAATAACAAATTGAACTTGATTAAAACTTGTAAATTATGCTGAGTTTTAGATATCAATTAGAGTAAAGCTCTATCAAGTTCAATTTTCTTTTATCCTTTGGATTAAATGTTGTTAATCCATGTTTTATTGATAACATGTTATGATATAAATTAATTAAATCATTGATTATTTCTTATAATTAAAAGCTTCGGTTGAATATGAGAAATGTAATATTTACAAGATAACTTATCTATCCATTCGCATAAAGCCTGTGGAGGCGACTATTGTTCTGTCGCCACACAATCTTTGTTATAAAAGAAAATTCTGTGCAAAATGGGTGCATATCCTCACATATCCACAATAAATTAGACAATCATATGCACTATTGTAATGAATTGAACCTTTAAATAACTATTGTTGTAAATAAACTAGGTATAAAGCATCATTTTTGTGTAAATAGTTTTTATTAATAACAAATCTGGAGGTATACAAAAATGAAAACATAGTATGTTATTCAAATGGTTGAGTACCTTGGTCATCGCTACATAATTAGTGTAATAAATAAATTAAGTCTCTTACAAGACGTGCGCAAAGTTCTTGGCTTTGAGGTCCTCATAAGTGAGCAAGGTGTTAGAAGTGTCCAAAATTGTCAATATTCTTATCCCTGATGTCGTACCTTAAGTATACCTCAAGAAAGATGTTAATTGAAAAGACATTTTTCATCATTTGATCTCTTTGTAACCCCTCTACCATCACATACCAACTACTAAAATATTCAGACTCTGGACTTTTCGAGGAAAGGTTTATGTAATGAGAATAAATAGAATGATTCTGATAAGATATAAAACAAGCAAATTATTCCATTACAATAATTCCAAGAATTCTTTAATTTAATAAATAATAATAATAAT
>JAQIWF010000742.1:0-15976 GCA_034694965.1 Ceratozetes gracilis
ATTTATTCAACTTAAATGCTGAATTTGATCAAACATGTAAGTGATCTATCACATTTAGCCAAACACCATAAACATTACAGTATTTAACAAGTTATATGAGTTTATCCTGTTGAGAATTGCAAGTTTTACTTATTAAGAGAGCATGTACAAACTTACGATCATTTATCTTTTCATTAATTCATTCAAAAATTTAAAAATTTATTCCTAATATGAGTAAGAATGTTTCATTTTAAAATTCAAGCATAAATATACATACTAATAACTTGTAAATTTTATAATATGTGTCATATTTATAAAATTTAATGATTTATTTGAATTAATTGCAATTTTTATATCAATTTCCTACAAATTCTTATAAGAAAGAGATTTATCTGATTTGAGATAAAACAATGTTATAAATGAAGATGACCTAGACAAATTTTAAGTGCTTTTACTTTTCATTTTACTTAAGTAATGTTTATAATGAGTGCTAACCTATATGTGAATACATTTGCAGGATGACATTTTTTTCTAATTTTGTTTTCTTGATATAAAACCATATAAATTGTAATTTAATTGAGTTTATACATTAAGATATTAGTGAAACTAAAGTGATCATGCAACACTTTTGGTTAATTTGACATTAGGTAGAAATATATTCGATTGATAAGCAATGTTATTTGCAAACTGTTATAAATTTTATGCCTTCCTTGCTATTTATATTTGTAAATTATTATTATTACTTTTATTTTAAAAGTGAATTTTGTTTAGAATATTGAATAAAGCAGGGATGGCCAAGGGGGTATAGCCAAAATTTCTTTTTTTATCAAAAACTTTGGAAATTCCCTCCTAGTTTAACATTAAGAAAGATGTGATTTTGTTGGTCCCCAACTTATCGTTCACTAAAAATTTAGACCAAAATTGTGAGAATTTGTCCCTGATCCCCCTCTTGTCGACGAACTTAGCCATCCCTGGAATAAAGACTTCATTTATTTCTCTTTTGTTTGAATAAAAACATAAATTTTAAGAGAATTCAAAATTAACTTTTCGTAGAAATCAATTTTGAAAATCCAATTCGGTTTTGAACAGGGTTGCCCAATATTTTACAAGTCAGAAAAGAGACGCTGGTAAATAATGGGTAAATTATACAGCTTGAGATAAAAAAAAAGAAGTCAGAATTCTGCTATTTTCTAATTTAATACCCCCTAAATTCAGGTTAAAATAAACTGAATTCTGTTTATTATATCGAAGATTGTCGTTATTACTAAATGTCATCTTTTCTATTTAAAACAATATGTACATGAGCAACTTTTAGAGCAAGTTTAACTCTTTCTTAGCGGTTAGTACTATTTATGTAAAACCCAAGGGAAATAAATTAGCAAATTTTGAGATATTTTGGAAAACCCCCACCCTTTGACCAGCTCAGGTTCTCAGATAAATTAAATGAAAAAAAAAATCTCTTTACTAAATAAGATTTTGTGCAAGTCTCATTTTATCGAATCAATTAATTTTATTTTCTTTAAGGGTGGGTTACCCAAACCCTAAGGGATCAATGTCATTTATACCAAAATTATTTTAAACCCCAGATATAGTATTAGTTAATAGATGCACATAAGGAAATTTTCCCACTAAATATCGAAAATTTTCCAAAATTATCAAAGAGGAATACTATTGATTTCGGACTCCTTGGTCACACTCTTTTATAAGCTTATTAATGGACTAAAATTATAGAATTTTAAATTGTGGACACTTTTCAGATAAAACAAATTTATTCTGCAATTCTTTTCCCTACTATTTTGGTGTCATTTGATTTGAATGAAAGAAATGATTAGTTATTTGAAGACTAAGTCATTAATGTATTGATTTTATCTCTCATAAAATGTTTGATATTTTTTTTCTAATTCAGGAGTTTGTGATCACAAGTAAAGGCCATAAAAAGCATTTCATTTATTCTAAGAGTAAATATTTCGAAATAGCGTTGACTTAAATGTTGTTTATGCTGAGCGATGTATAGTTTTTGTCAAGTTTATGTGCTGTTCCCAAAGTAGTGGCATTTCCTTCCTTTGAGAAAAACATAATCGAAGTTAATTCGAGTTAATCGCTATTCGAATATGAATTATATTCTCTATTCATAAGACCTCTAATAATGAAATTTTCAATTCGTTTGAAAACAATATTTTTGTCATTTCTTTCAATTATTGATTCTGTGCTCAAATTGTGTGTCTTTCAGGGAAATGTCAAATAATTGATTCTCTTGTAGTCATGAATAGAATAAGAATATGATTTGAGGCAAACGCAGGAAAAACAGTAGTTTAAGCCCAACATAAAGAGTCTTATGACTCGAAATTTTGTTAATAATTGAGTTCTTTTGTAAGAAACAAATTCGGTTTATTAGCCGTTTGTTGGACACAATAACAGAATAACTATGGCTTCAAATAATCTTATTTAATGAAGTAATTCATTGATTTATTGCTCACATATTGCTAGACATGGGATCTATTTATTTGTTAGAAATTAATTTATAGCACTTTCTTTTGATAAACCTATAGAACAGAGTTTGTCTCTCAACCAAAATAATAAACCAATGAATCAATTTATGCCACAAATCATGACATCGATTGCAAACCAAAATTAGTCTTTTTTCAAAATATCTCTCTCTCTCTCTCTCTCTCTCTCTCTCTCTCTTTCTCTCTCTTTCTCTTGGCTTTGTTCTCTCCCTCTCCTGAAATATCATTGAAAGTATCTTTTAAACTTTGAAAGTGATTTTATTATTGCTATTACTTGATATGTCAAATGAATGTTAATTGAATGAGCATAATCAATCTTTTTTGATGTCACATTCGACTGCTTTTTGATCACTTATAAGACATTTCAATTAATTCGATTGCAATTTCGTTATTTACGTTAAACTATATATTATTGTCAACAAAGACATGATTTGGTGTCGAAAATTTCATTTCGTTATTAATGCTTTCAAGTGTTTATCAATATATTCAGTCGAATAATAAATTTTAATTTCACTTCAATTATAATTTTGGTATATTTTATCGATTTCTCACAATTATTATTATGACATAATATTCATAATTTTCAAGAATATTTCAAAAGTTATAGTTCACACTATACTTGTATTTTGCAAAGAATTGTCTTTTATGTATAAGAAGAGCTAAAACAGGATATTATGTGAGCTTAACATCATTACAACCTTTTATATCGGAGATTACTTTTGCTTTATGTCATATAAATTATATGAAAATTGGTAAAGATTTGGCTCTAATTATTCAAAGTCTTATCTCAAGAGAGACTCGAGAAACAAATAAAACAGAACCTCTTTTAATATATTTGATGTCTACATATTCTCACCAAAAATGAAGTCCATTTCGATAATGTTTAAACAAATTTAATTTTAATTGAACAAGCTCATTATGATAATTAAAAGTTTAAATTAAAATTTGTTATGGATTTCTTCTAACATTTCCCCCGAGTTCTCGATTTGATCTATCACTCACTCTCTCCCATGACTTCCCCAAAGAATAGAGGGTTCAAAAACTTTGGAATAGAGTCGACTCCTTAAAGTCATATTCAGAATATTTTAGTAAATTCACCATTTGATTGGCCATTTTGGACAATTTGAATGAATAAACTCGATTCTAACTAAATTAAGACTAATTTGAACAAAATTTAAACATTTTTCTTAAGTAAAACAATAGATTTATGACAAAATAGTCTCCTTTTAATCCCCCCATTATTCCTCCCCGTAATAGACCCTTATTTTTAATTATCATTTAATTAGTGTTAATAAAATTAATCATCACTTTTAGGATTCAGTCATTAACTAATTTAATTGGGCAATAGTTTATACAAATAATGTGCAAGGACAGACAGACAAAAACTTTAGAGTTTAGAATCAATAGTTACTCAGAATAGAAATAGCAGTCAAAATACATTTTGTAATTTAACTTAATATAATTTCTTGATTTGCTTTGCATAGAGCTTCAAGTAAATTAACTTGTTACAATAATGGCAAATATTTTCATTTATACTAGAACGAGCTTAATCAAGCCGACCAGTGAACTAGCTACTTTGTTCCAAAACAGTAAAATGACATTGGAAATGTGATTGCGACTGAGCTTGATACAATGCATTGCAATAAATTATTTTACTTAAAATATTTATAAAACAGAGTCTGTATCGAAATAATATTATAAATGTCAACAGATTTGTAATATTCTTACAGAGAATAAATCAATATTCAGAATAAACGATCGAAATTTAAATATAAGTTTTAAATTTCAAAACTAATGAAATATAATGTAAAGAATTAAATGAGATTAATATAAATGAGATAAATATTACAATATTCTGTAGATATTATAAAAACTTGTTTTACAATATATATAAGAATTTTATCAAATGAACAATAAATTGTTTGTAACTTAAATTATAAGTATTAAATGTAAAGACCAAGGTGGAATATCATTTTTAGATAAGTTAACGCAATATTGTATCTTTTAAAAGGTATATCGTCAATTTTTTAATCTCTCTCACTCTCTCTCCCCCTCCCTGGTCCATGAGGTACCTTGGTCATCAATCGTTGAGTACTTTTGTATCGAGAATAGGACTTTAATAGACATAATCATAGATAGATGTAATGCGAAAGAATTTTAGTTGTGATAAATAAATGGTCTTTTCATGTCTTCTATACAAAGAATTGAAATAAAAAAGTAATTATATGAGGAATAGGCGAAAAAGGCGGTTACGTTACTCTATTCTTCATTCAAACTTCTTGGCAAACATTGAAAACATTTTTTGTACGCATTCATATCAAAACAATATAAGTTAAGAGTCGTAACAATAAATAGTAAATTGTATTTCTTTGTGAGAATATTTAAAATAAAAACTTAAGAATTGATTTTTACAAATGAGTTATATTTACTCTCTTTTATTAAATGTCTTCATTTGACTTCAATTAACGCTTTATTTGGATTTTGAGTTCAAAGGAAATTGTGATAAATCACAAGAATTTCTAAATATTTTGATTTGAAAATCCTTTAATTCTTTGTGTGATATCAGTATTGAAACAGAATTGAGTAGAAAATCGATTATTTAATATCTAAAGTGTTTACTCATTATTTCAATGAATTGCGTTTTTGGCAATACTTTAATGAAAAACTTAATACTTGATTAAAAAGGATTTCAATTATAAATATTTTGCACTCAACTCAATGATGTCAACCACACCAAACTCCCGACGAAGAATTAATTTGAAGACAAATGACGGCCAAAAATATGTTATTTGTGAGTCCGATAGCAATACATTTGCATTAAATATTTATTCAAACCAATCATCAAAACAATTATTAACTTTTTTCAAATTATCGCTTAAATGTATTGTAAGAATAATTTGGTCCCTTCACACTTCACAGCCTGTGTGACGCCCACTAAAGTATGATCTCAATTAAACAAATGATTGTCCATTTAGTTGATAGAGTAGTTCTCACTATTCGTTTACTTGTGAATCAACAGACAGAGGCTTTACAACCGATTCATTGCAATAGAAGACAATACTTATATAATAAACAAAATACATATTCCGTTGTCTCAAAATTGAAATAAATGTGAAATAGTCTGTTGTTTATTAAAATGTCTTTTTTGTGAAAATAAATACCAAAAAGTCTTTTATATGTGAAGAGTAATTCTTCTGTAAGCCATTTAAGATTAAATTATCATGCTTATACTTTTATTCTGCCTTACTTTACATAATTTAATATTTTAATCATTGGTGTTCGTATTTCTTTCAAATTGATAATGGTGCTATTGTTGCTAAGTTTTGAACCGACATCGATGCCAAAAATCTGACATTTCATAGATACTGAAATAAGTGGGCAAATGATTAGTCTGAATATCTATACACTATTCAACTCTTCTCAAATTAAATGAGGACTTGAGTTCAAAACTGTGCTCCTTGGTCATTAGTAACAAATTGAGTTATACGTATGATTAACAAGGTATTTTTCATTGAATTATTTTGATATTGTATTGTAATACTTTAATGGATGATTCATAGCTTGCAATAGATTTCCGATAATTCAAATCAAATTGTTTTCTGATTGTTTTGATCGATAAGACAGTGATTGACATAACTTTGAGAATATAATCGAATATTGAGATATGTGTCCCAAAGTTGGCATCAAATGTCGTCAAATTGTTCAATAAGAGTGTCATTTGACTCAAACGAAAGAAAGTTTATCTGTGTTTGCATTTCTCACTTTCTCTCGAGTCTTCTCAACTGAAAATTGAAATCAAATCGTTTATCACAGAAAATGATTTCTTTGAATAGTAAGAAATTTACCGCCATTTCAATAGACATCAGTTGAAATGTTAACGGATTATAACTTATCTCGCATTCACTTTCGACATACACTTCTCTCCATTAGTAGTCTTGAAGTTTTCAAATCAAGTTTCGATACTTTTTAATTTAGAAACTCAGTCACCGTTTCGAGACATATGTAGACTTCTTATTAGTTGACTGATTGAACAGAGAAACTCTCAAATTGAGAAACTCTTTTCATTTATAACTCTATTCAAAGTTATATTCATATTATTATACACTTCATAATAGCGGTTATCGTTTCTAATGAATATGTTCTCACGATTTGCGGCAATCATTAATGAACAAAAAATCAATTACAGTACATATTCCCTCTTGTTAAGTAGTAAATACACCCTAGATCACATAACAAAGAGAGGAAGAGAGAGAGAGAGAGAGAGAGAGAGAGAGAGTAACAAAAAAATTTATAAATTTAATTTTTTAATAATCTATTTAATTAAATACAAATTGTTGATTATTATCGACAATCATTGAAATGTCTTTACTGTTAGCTTAATATATTTAAAATCTTAACAAATTTGATTGTGATAGACGTATGTTTAGATTAATATTTCATTACAATTATTCCAAGAATGCGATACTTTAAACAATTTTTAGCAACTGAGGAGTTAACAAAACTATCATGAAGAAATTTTAGCATTACCTCTATGAGAGATACGATAAATCATGTAAAATTCCAGCACAGAATACAAAATTAGCACATATTTAGCAACATGGAATATCTACTGTAAATACATCAGAATACTTAAATCAGAGTTATCTTGACTTTTAAGAATTATTATTTATTACTAATTAATAGCATTATAACTCATAAGTTATAACATTCCAGTTATTTATTGAGTGTATCTCACAATAGGATCTAATTTGTAGTACAATACGAATACAGTCCGGTTTTTAACTAAGATTGGATCTAGGATCAAATGGTCTATAAATTTGAACTAATGGACATAAATTATTTCATAGCTTTTTCTAACTAGAAACTAGTTTTGACCAAATTCTTTTATCTTGATTTTAGGCCATTTTATCCATATCCACACAATAGTCCTTTTTATGGGTCAATCAGTTTAAACTTTAAAGGGTTCACAGAAATGGACTCAAATTAATTTTATAGTATAGGAATTCATAAAATCACGGAATAGATTTGACCTTTCACGTTACAGAGGGATGCGTGATAGCATTTGGTTTATAAATTAGACATGTTCCAATAATTGCATAAAGTAGTGCAGTTCAACTATTTATAAGTGAGAAGCAATCAATTGGTTTGAATTGAAATTTTGAATTTTTTTTAATAATTTAATTTGAATTTCTTCTCTATTAGACTCTTGAGATTTGAAAGCATAAGAGTTTTCCTCGAATTCATTGAAGCAAAACCTCAAACCTAAACAAAAATTTATAAATTGAATATTGTTTTTATAATTAGGTTTTCAAGGATTTGATGAAAGAAAATAATTTGAAGACATTGTTCTCAAACTATTGTCTTTACTTTCGTTGAATTTATGAATCTTCCAGTAAATTAAATATCTTTTGTTTCTCAAAAATTATGGATTACTTCAAAGCTCTATAAAAGAGATAAAACACGAAAAATTGTTTAGTTTCTATTGATTGGTGGCCAAAACCATCATCACCAGGGTATTCTTTCAAATTGCCTTGTTGGGCACAGTTATCATTTCTAATTCATATTTTCATACAAATTATACCTGCCTCTTGAATTATTTAATTTTAACTTGTTAACTATTTTAACTATAATATATTTTTCCGTAAAAAGGCTCAAAAATTCTCCTTGGTAATCATTTATAGAGCAACCATATCAGAGATTCCGATAATAGAGAGCCTTCAGTTTGAAATAAAGTGAAGAAAGTGATACATTTTTGGGGATATTAAGAAAAATTCAGCAAATTAGTTTTCGAGATATTCGACTTTCGACATAAAAATTCAAAATGGCGAACCTACACAATAAATATATAAATTTAGAATGGATTTCAACGCTGATCAATAATATAAAATTAGTTTTAAAATCTAACTTATAGTTTTCGAGTAATTCGATTTTAAATTTTTCTAACTCGAATAACTCGAAAGTTTCTAATTTAACTTAATAACAAATTACATATTATTGATGAGTGTTGAAATCTATATTCAAATTAGTGATGACATTCAATATCAATATTATATATAAAATGAATATTTGTAGGATGTGTGGAAAAAGTCTATCCCACATTTTTGCCATATTTAGGATATAATTGATGGCGAAATTGATTTAAATTGACGTAACTTTCAAACAATAAATGAAATGAATTAGAAATTGCATTAATTATATGTTGTATTTAGTGACCAATTTTGAGGCAAACATTTTAGACTAAAGGTGGCCTAAATGTTCTCGACATTAGTTAAGATTTATAACCCACCTAGGTAAAAGGTTTAGACTCTAAGATGGTCTTTGATATATTTCTATAACTTTTAGACAGAAAGATTTGAATTAACGTGGAGAATGAAGTGCATCCCTGTAATAGAGTAATCTATACAACTGAACATCTCTGATGATTATTATTATCAATCATAATATTATGGGTTTATTCGTATAAATTGTGACCAAATATATAAAACAGAAATATATCTCAAATTATAGTTCTTTTATCTCCACTTAAATTGTTTGAAGAAATATATTGAATTGAATTGATTTTGGTTTGACGTGTTTTCAAACAATGATACAAAACCAAAGTAAAATGGGTAAGCTCCAACAGATGTTCTTGTAAATAATTTGAATACAGTTTGTTTAGCTTAATAGACCTAGGTCTAATGTTGCGATAATTATTTTTGCATTGTAGTGGAATGTATCCATGTTTATAATTCGTGAGTTTGTGCATGATCACACTCTCATTGTACTTCTAATGACAGGTAGTCTTATGCAAAAATAACAGTTACTCATGTGATAAAGGTTATCAATTAATATTTATATTATAAGATCCGTGTTTATAAGCTAGATCATATTATAAATTGACCTCAATTCGTTCAATTCGTTAATTAAATTCTTGTGATCACTGAAAAAATGAAAATCGATATAATAAATGATATACATATGAGTACTAATGACGAGTCACTCATAACTTACAATAATTGCCTCAATGTTTACAATCTTTGATCAAATAATTAGTAAAATTGAAATTTAAAAATATTTGGGATTTTAATTAGAGATCCATTTATAATGAGTGTCAAAAGCGTAGACATCTCTGGTTTAGTGTTGTTCACACTTAAGTAGGGATCAGATATTATCAGAATATTCTTTACATCATTTGTTTAAATTTGAGTTAATAAAAGGCGTAATGAGTTAAACATTATTTTGATTTATATTATATTATATTTAGAATTTGTTTGAATTAATTATTTCGTTTCGTAGAATTAATTGCAAAGTTTATTAATAAATCAAATTCATGGCACAAACCAATCATTTTATGAAAGGACTTCAAATTAGATTCTGGTATAAATTAATTGAGAAGTAATCAAATAACATTAAACTCAGTTTCCCTGTTAAACACTCTCTCTATTTATTTTAATAATATTTTTATTGAATAAATGACTTATGACTGAAATGTATATTTTATGCACGAATTTTCAAACTCAATACCTGTTATGTGAGGTCTGACTTGTGATTCGCATTCTTATCATTTACTCAAATCTAATATAAATACAGAATACAGTAAATCATGAAATATATTCTTCATAAGAATGAAAGAAAGGTTGAGCTCTTTGTGAGCAATACTATTCCGACTTCTGATTCCCATCTTAATTGTGCTTTCGATCGATGCAATGAAATATGAGAACAAATCATTTGACATATGAACGAACAAATTATGTCTCCAATCGCTTCCTATCAGACAAAATACACGATGAATACATTGAAAACAGAACCAACATATTTGGCTATCCTTTCCCAGACATGACTCAGATTCACACAATTATTATACCATAACATAACATATTAGAGATGATATCATTTAAAATGAATTTAAAAATTAAAAACATAATGTTTTACAGTTTCGAGTCCATCGGAATCGATAACCTCTGGTGGAGAAACGATTGTCACAAATAATTTACCCCAAAGTAAGTTTGATTTCTTATCAAATGATTGAATAGAAAATGTGAATTAAATGAAGCAATGACATTTTATTGAGCCTTGATCCTGATGAATACAATGCCTGTGGCCGTCTCTAATAAAATATTAATGAAGAGCTATGCAGAGACTTTCCTTTTGATACAATATAAAAGACTATAAAGAATAAACAAGGATAACTTAATTTAGGAAAAACTGAATAATAGATTAATTAAAAGCGATATATTTGTGTTACAACTCTCCAAAGCATAATCAGCTGAACCTAAACCAGGAAAAGTGTTCATTATAAATGACTTGCAATCAAATGTCCTTATTTATGATTAATGAGTCTTTGAATATATTTGTGTTTAGCCGAAGAAGTGATCGGAAAAACAATCGCTCAAACATATGATACCAAAGTATTTCGTGAAACAAAAGACAACATAAAATACAAAATCAGTACAAATAAAGATATATCGGCTAAAAGTGATTTAAGGCTGGAATCCTTACCTCAAAGTGTGGATACTCTAGAAGTCTGTGATAAAGCGGCCGCCAGGTATGCACACAACCATCTTTGCATCTAGCAATTATCAAATAATCATTACCGACATTTTGAGCTCTATTCGCGATCAAATTGATAAAAACAAAAGCGATTAAGAGAATAATGAGTCACAACATATCATTCATTCATTTATTTGAATAACACCCGAGTTGTTTGGTTTCTCAAAATATTTTGTCATCCAAAGCAGTCAAATAAATGTTTGCCAATAATTAATTCACTCATTATTATTCATTTGACACAAAAGCCATTAAAAAGGATACCATTTTAACTAATCATTAATTGTTTTCATTAATTAGCAAATGATTTAATGATTTTTATAAAATATCCCTCGAGTCTGAATAATATGCCGAATATCTTGATAATTTTAGGGTTAAGTCTATCGAAGATAGTTTTTATGTTAATTTTGCGAATATCTTGTACAATTTGAGATTATTAATAAGATGTTGAAAGAATCCTTGAATGAATCCTCTCTTACAACTTGACCTAAGAATACAGAGAGAGCTTATAATGACTATATGATCAAAGAAGTATGAAATGGAAATGAGAAACACATTCTACAAATAAAGACCTTATCGACGATAAGTTATTGCATTTGAGACTAAATCCCATTCATTCATACATAAGGATGAAAAAAGTGTACAGAAAATTGTAGCCAAACGGCAGCCACACTAATAAGTTATAGGTTCTAATAATTAGGTTAAGATTTTAGGGGCCAATACTGTTAGAGAGTACCTTGGACCATTATATTAGCTATAGAGCATGGGGTCAAAAATCCATTTCATAACTTTATTTGCATTCTCAAATATTTGAATATTCTTTGTGTGGGAATCAAAGACTATCTAGGTCTAAAATAAAGTACACAACTCGGAATTCCACAACTTTGAACTATCTACATAATATATAATAATAATAATTTATATGTTATATAATTAGAATTTGTGCAATGCAAATATTTAATAAACTACAGAATGTATTGTATATAAGTAAATGCCTATTGCCAAGCAAATAATTTAGTTTTACCGGCTGCTTTAAAATTGAAATCCTTTTGAAGGTGTTTTAAAATATGTCTATTGCTTTTCTACTATTAGTGGCAAACTTGAGATTGAGATTCAAACTAATGATGAACTTAACCGGAATTGCTTGACACAATATTTAAAATTTTGTGTTAATATAGGGATTATTGAACTCTAAAATAAATGAATATTTAATGAATGTATTGTTAACTAAGGATTCAATAATTTAACGAAATTCGCTTAAAGTGAAAATGAAAAATATTTTGTTTATATTTTATGTTTTATTAGTTTATTTGCGGCTCAGTTCCGAAAATGACGATATCGTCGAAATGAATTCATTGAACTGAAAATGTCATCAAATTTTTCAGTTAAATGATTTCAAGTAACGCACTATTTTGAAGAATTTGCCCTTTCCTTCAATATAATCAATATTTTTCTCAGAATCTATTTGTTTTCAGTAAATCATTGAAAAATGTTTTGTTTTTGAAAATAGCAAATGACCTATTGTTCAACTAACTCACCATCATCATTTATCGATTCACTTTTCCATAAATAAGTTTATTTTTGCAACATTAGTATCAAATGTATTCCTGGTTTAGAATATTTTGATTTTAATGATTTTAATTCTATCGAAAATAGCCAACAATTTGTTGATATATTTATCCCGAGTTTCACAATTCGAGCGTCAAATTTATAAATTACAAAACCGAAGTAAATTTTCTTATCATGTATTGACTCATTTTCTCTTAAGTTTGGGCTTAGAATTGCAAAAAACACAATCATTTAATTTAATCTGAATTTAATTTTTACAGATTTCTACAGACAATCGATTTTTTCGTTTGTTTAATAGTTTAAATAACTTCTAAATTAATGATTTAAATGTCTATAATTATCTACTTTTATAGACATTTAAAAGTGATTTACAATATTCTTGTTTTTGTAAGTAAAACGTCTTCAATAAAAATGATTTAAGAAATGAAATAATGAGATGACATACGAATAAAAGATTGATTTGAATGTATTTGAGAATAATTGAGAAATTGTTAAGAAATTGTGGGGCAGATGTAAAATCGATGAC
Source organism: Ceratozetes gracilis (assembly GCA_034694965.1). Taxonomy (NCBI): domain Eukaryota; kingdom Metazoa; phylum Arthropoda; class Arachnida; order Sarcoptiformes; family Ceratozetidae; genus Ceratozetes; species Ceratozetes gracilis. The sequence continues at coordinate 13,108 of JAQIWF010000742.1, forward strand.
AGCGTCTAATAAAATATTTTAATGACGTTTTGCAGGCTGAGAGAGTTGGCTAACCATTTAGAGCATGGCTCAATACCCAACAGTGTTCTTCAAAAGACATTACAATATGCAGCCTATGTTTTGGACACCGTTAGTATGGATGAGACGCGGTATGTGTTGATACGGAATACTTATATTTATAGACTATTCGTTAAATTTATAACAAAAATAGAAATATTGTGATTGAGTCTGATTTCGTGCTCTTCCAAAAAATTGATAATTTTCTATAAACTATAATATAATTGTTGTCAGTGTTTGTCCGTCGAATAAATGGTAAAATTGTAACAAAACTGCTATATTGTGCTATTGCTACAGGAAAAGGCCAGTGCCTCTACCAGTAAGCAGAAAGCCTGGCCCTATCCGAGCCCCTTCAGAGCCCTCGCCCAACGCTTTAGCAAGAATTGGGCCGAAGCCCGTAGAAATTGACACAACTGTAGCCAAGACTACATTGACTTCACCGGTAGTAACAAACAGCTCAAAAGAATGGACCGCAAACAGCAGGTCTTCTAACCAAGTCTTAAATTTTATAGATTTAGAAACAATTTGATACCAATTTTGTTGACTTTCACTCGGAAACGGTTTTTCATAATTAGAGTCAAATACTGTCCTGTGTTTGACATTCGTTGGGAGCGAATAAAAGCCAAGTCTTTCCTTAAATTCAATTTATTTAGTTTGACGTCAATTCTCATATTTAAAGCGATTCGAGTGGAAGTGAAAACTGGTCTCAAACTTAAATTTTGACTAAATCTAAACCATTTCTTAATTTCATTTCAATATTCCCTCAAATCTTTTGCTAATATTTTCCTGAAGTCCTCTTTTCGATGAAAATTATTTTAAGATTTGAATAATTTTTTGGAACTGCATGTCATAAATCAATTTCATCCGAATTAATCCAATTTTTCAATTACTTTGTTACTCAATGCAAACCTCTTTTAATGCATGTCATCAACGAATTATTATTTATTAATTGTCCTTGTTTATTAGTTTCGTTTGACTGGATCACATTTTTAGTTTTTATTTCAATTTGTTATCATTTACTATGAATTTGAGTTATATTTTGTAAATTGTTGATGAAATGACAGGCGTTTATTGGATGAGGAGGATGAGTTGTCTGAAGTACAACCTGATGCTGTGCCCACTGAGGTCAGAGAATGGTTGGCCTCAACATTCACACGGAGTACCACAACTCAGAAAAGAAGACCAGAAGACAAACCAAAGTTCCGATCAGTGGCTCATGCAATCAGAGCGGGTATTATGGTTGACAGGTCTGTCCAATTGATATGAATTTTGTTCTTAACTCGGGGTTTACTTTCCTTCACAACAGGATATACAGACGACTGGCCGGTTCGACAGCACTACATATACCAACAGAAATAGCAGTACTCCTCAAAGTGGGTATTTATGACAACCTTTGATCACTCGAATCATTTGTATTCCTTGACATAAAGAGAGCCGACGAATGGAGTTTTGATGTCTTTGCACTGAACGACACTTGTAAAGGACAGGTGCTTAAGTTCTTGAGCGCAGACCTACTTAATCGATACGGACTCATACATAAATTCAAGGTATTTAAACGTTTATACAAATTCACAATTATTTGTCGCTCTAAAAGAATGTGCAAAGAATAGCATAAGAATTGTTGTAATGGAATTGTACTTGGTATACATTTCCCTCAATGAGTTAGACAATTGCCATCAATTTTAAAAGTTTTAATCAATATTTCTCCACAGATCCCTTCGTCCAATTTAGAGAACTTTTTGTTGCAAATAGAGCAAGGTTATACGAAATACTCAAACCCATACCACAATAACTTACACGCAGCCGATGTCACCCAAACCGTCCACTACTCTCTTTGGGTCACCGGATTGGCTGTAAGTCATGTTTTTTGTACATTTGATTTGAGTGTCAATCAAAGACTGACCGAAATACAGACATTTTCTTGGGTTTCGCTTTTAATGTGGAATAACAGCTGAAATAAAGACATTATTTTCTCATTAAGCAGTCATTAAATTGTGTGCAAATGTTCTCAAAATAATAATGAATTTCTAAGTAAAATACAGGTCTTCACGAATATTATGTCTTTTTATAGCTTGAATTATAAGTGAATTCATCAATAGATAAATGAGAATAATATTTAATTTAATGCAAATAAATAGATGTAGAGTTGGTTTAGAAAATTGATTGATTGTACTCTACGTACAAACATTTCGATCGATGGCCTTCTCCTGAGAATTTGCTTAACAATACTGAATACAAGAATACGTTAAAAATTGATTACTTAAGAAATTTCAGATGAATTTCAAACACAAATTTTGCAGAACTACTCACTCTTTAAGGAGTCTTTACTTTGAGAGCCAGGTGTGAGCTTTTTGTTGCATTCATTTGAATAATTAATAATTCAATTAAAAGCAGGGATGCACAAGGTCTCCAACTCAAGTGAGACCTAGGTAGTTTTCTAACAATTTATAAACCATTTATTACTACATTTTTAATATTTTCCAAACATCTAAACCCCTCATAGTTTTAGAAACAAATTTCAGAGATTGGAGAATAATTTTAGCACTAGAGGTGTTTTAGGCTAACCCCACTCCTCTTTGCATCCATGAAAAAAAATATAAATCAAATGTTTTACTGAGGAAACAAAAAGCATTTCATTAAAAGGAAGGGTCGTCGTAAGGATATACAGGCATTTTACAAACGTGTGTTAGTGGAAAATTCTAATTTTAATAAGGTTATTCTTGAAATTTTGAATTTTCTTTTAGATTGCAGATTCAGTTTAATTCATTTGCATTCAAAACATCATTTGATTCACTTCAAAATGTTTTGGTCA
>JAQIWF010000743.1:0-15972 GCA_034694965.1 Ceratozetes gracilis
ATTCCAAATTGATCAAGACTATTATTATTATGCGAATTTTTTTTCATATCAGATGACTATTAATTTTAATGTTTACAAATAAAATGCAAATTTTTATCGAAATTCAATACAACATAAAATTAACGACAAAATGTTTGATAAGTAGATTGGAGAGAAAAAATACAAATTTTTATCATTATTTAAGAGTAAACAAGCCAATAAAACAAATATGCCAGTATCCAATCAATGACTGTTAGTATAATCAAATCAATGGAAAATTTTAAATCTTTGTTTGAATAACAATTGAGTTTCATTTGTAAATGTTATGCAAAATCTATTTATATATCGCAATAGTTATGAGACGAATCGCAATTAGAAAGTGAACAGACGCTAAAAATCCATATAATAATATGTACATGTGCATATGAAACTAGTGTTGGATTACAGCCCGGGACATATATCCGGGTATATAGAATCCTTGGAGAATAGCAAATGAATAACGTGAACATTTCGTATTAATCTCTACAATGATCTCATGATTCAATGAATTATAAGCCCAAAGATAAGAGTAATGAATTCTAATATACTGTTCTAAACTGAAATAGATCATTTTGTTGAATCAGCCATTAGATAAGCAAAGTCCTCATGAATGTCATGTGAGAGCAATATTTCAAAGAAATTCTTGCATTTGAGATATTAAGCAAAATCTTCCCATAATTTTATTGAACTTTTACTGAAAAAGATTCCGTTTTTAAAAATTCCAAATCTTTATGAAAATATGAGGTTTTGAGAGCATATAACCCGAGTTAAGGCCACAACTATTCGGGTGAACACTATTTAGTTGTAAACATGTAATGTTGATATTCCAGTGCTATGACAGTGGACTGACATTGCGCTATAGTGTTGTCAATAGTGTACAGAGTCTGTGCTCTACTATGGAATTTCAATTTTATTTTTGAACAAGGAAATGCTCTTCGGATGAAAAAAAGCTATTTATCTGAAACTATTTGTATGTTTGAATAAAAAGAGGGTTCAATCACCAAATGACTGGAGTTGATGTGCAATTGTGCCTTGAACAATTTAATTATATAGTTTAGATTAATGCTAATTCATGGCTGATATGTGTACTCATAACATGATTTGCATATATTCCGCACAGAATTTCATAACTATCTTGTGATCAATACTCGACTACTTGTGTATCAATTGATTGCACTTTTGTTTCGTCATTGGATTCAAAACACAGTAAATGTGTTCTGTGTCTGCCATCGATTTGATGATTGTTTTGTCACGTATTGAACTTCAACACAAAGTCCACTTTCGGGCCAATCAGTGAAGAGTCCTCTTATCTAAAAGTTAGTGAATTTCCGTTTATTCATCGAAATTACTTCGGAGCCAATCGGCGAAAACTTGAGGCCACTCTCAGGACGTGCGTCACAACTCATTATCAACAGATCAGACCAATTGTCGGCAAATAATCAAATCAAAGACACATTTTATCAACTTTTGGAACCAATTCAATGGCAAAGAAGTGCAAAAATTTTTCTCAAAAAAAGTAAAAAAGAGGGGAATTGTCGAGTGTTTTAGTAAATATTTTTGATAAATAACTGTTTAAATAACCATATCTTTGAATGAGAACAGCTCCTCGACAACACCACTACATTGTATACCACGTGGTATATCTTCGAGTTATGAGCTCAGCACAGAATACTCCCTCCAGAGCTCTGGTATATAAGAGCGCCGGTACACAAACGCCAACTCAAACCACTCTGAAGTTTATTTGAAAACTTTTGTATTCAAAACGAGTTATTCAGTCATTTAAGTCGCGATTCATTTAATTAGAATTGTTTGAAGCAAAAGTCGATTAGAATTAAATATTTTTGTGATATTCACTTAAAAATCAATTAAATATTTTTTTATTGTAATTAAATTCTTTGGAATTATTATTACAACGATTTGAATATCCGTTGCCTAAAGTGAACGACAAATTGAAAGTTCATTTGCTTTTTGATATTCAACACTACATTTGACTCAACTTTTGGTGATTCAAAGGCTCGTAATCAACAGATATGGCGTTTATGGTTCCAGTGGTCAAAAAGGACTACGATATATATTCCAAGTCTCCGCCAAAGAATAAGCCGATTATCAAAAAGGACAGCCATTCTAACAACAGCTCAAATAACAACAGTTCCTCAAAACTGGTTGGAAGACAACAGAGTAATAGCATTACGTTAGCGATGATTCAACACCAGAAGCTCCAGAAGCAGAAGAATCCACAGAGAATTCACAGTAAAAGCTGTAATGACACCCAGATATACAAGAACAATAGGAACAGGTCCACTTCAAATTCTTCCACTTCAGACGCCAGTAGTGAGAGTCTGGAGATAATCAGAAAAATGATGCATTTCATCAAATTTGACACCAATTCCAACAACAATGACAGTCAAAAACAGTCCAAACAGTCATCAAAGGACAGCCCAAAAGTGCACTGGACTGCAAAAATATTCAAAAGAACAAGGAAAAATTCTCTCAACTCACATAAAATTTCATGATTTTTGTAGACAGTCTTTTGAGAGTAATTTTGGATAAAATTTCTCTTTTGTACAAATTGTTAATTATTTTTATATTCATTTGACTTTCGAGTAATTATTGTAATGTATTTAAAGTCACATATTTTTGCTTAAAGGAAATAAAATTCATTAAACAATCGCTAAAAATACTATTTTCTCCATTTCTATACTATTTCCAAATATTGATAATCAGAATCGCTTATCAAACTGTTTTCCTACGAAAATTGGGGGGAATTTTCAATGATATCCTGTTTTCCAAATGATGATTAACAAGTACAATATTCTAAAGGAAATTATCAACGAATGAATAAACTTTTCTTATTGTTTGTCTCAATAGTATTCTGCGATTCTTTGATAAATATTGAAAATAGTCTGAAATGATAGACAAAAGTGGTGTGACTTTTGACAGTTATCTCATTGTTTGTGAGTTGTGTTGTAATAAAAGACAAAAAAATTTGATTTTTCTCTCCAATTGAGTCGTTGGGCACTCATCCAAATGGGAGTCCTGTTGGAGGAGTGATTGAGTGAGCGTTTGCCGAAATCTGTTTTATGTCGAGCCTCCACGAGTTGGTAGTTCAAGAATTTAAGGTTAAAACGAGCGCTCATTACAATTGCTTTTACGTTATATAAATAGCGATCCTCTCCTAAAAACGAAGTCAGACCTGACTAATACAGCACATCCTCACTAAAATCAATTCATTAAAAGCAGGGTACTTAATCAGAACAATCAGAATACACTCACTTAAACGAGAATGTCAACAAAATATGCAGGGTGAAAAATTGTGATAAAATTAGCAATTCATCTTAATGTAATCGGTTAACATCTAATTTATTAAACTTCATGGGATATGTCACTGCACTACAGTTACTCTATCCGTACTACAGTGTCAACCCATTTATGGTCCGTAGTCTAAGAGGACAACTGACATATTTGCCGAAGACTAGTCAAATGGAAAACAATTAGCGTGTAAAAGAGCATGGTCAATGTGACTTAATTCAATAGAATTAACAGACATATTATTGTCGGCATCCGTTTGTCATAATTTAAACAAATTTTGAGTTAATTTTATCTTTAAAAGCCATTTAAACATAGATTTGATGCAACTTTTCTATTGGATGTAAAACTATTAATGCTTTTTGGCGTAAATTTATTTATTTATTTATAATTTATTTATGGATCATAAGTACTGATAAAAATATGATTTTCATCGATGAAAATAATAATCTGACAAAAAAATGCTGAATTATAATAATTTTAGTCGATTTTTATGACCCATTACTGGAATAACTCTCAATATTATTGACATTCAATTTACGGCCCAAACAATAAACTTATTCATTTGCATTAAGAGGCAGAATAGAGTGGCTTTCCTTAATTCCTCCATTAAAGCATGGTCAATCAATCTAGTAAATGTAGTTTTATTATTAATTCGGTCAACTTAAACAATAAAATAGTACCAATTATGGTAAATTTATTGCAAGTGACTCTTGTGCAATAGCAAGCTCAATTATTTCAGTTTATTACGCTTTCGTGGAAATAAATAGATGTGAAGATGTAGTCCACTATTTTTGTTGGTTACTAAAATGTTCTAGTAAATTCTGAGACAATTTGCTAGACAACTGATTTATCTGAACGGATATATTAAAAGATAACTGATTTGACTCGAGTAATTGGCGTCGGTGAGTCTGTTACCAAGATAGTTCTCTCGTATGACACTTCAAATGATTGTTTAAGTGATTTGAATGTCTGCTAATTTTGTTACGAAATATAACTATTTTTAATATAAATGATAATTAAAATAATTTATCAAAAAAATTATCGGTTATTCGAAACTTTCATTTACTACATGTGTATCGCAAAGTGTATGACTTCCACAGACAGAGTCCACACTTTCATTGCATGTCCTTTCGTTGCCTCAAAAGTCGAGTTCAATCAACTATTTAATAACCGATTTTACAATTATTTCATTGCTTATCAAAACTTCAAAGGAATTTAGATACAGAGTTAATAGAAAAGGAGTTGCGTCAGAACCCTTACATACCTTTCCTTTCATATGTTAATCTATTACTACCTGGGTAAATATGAGGATAGCTTTCATTCAAATAAAATCTCAATTAAAATGTATATAAGGAGAGAATGACGTGCTTTTCCATTAAGGGTTACGTCGATCCAAATTAAAATTTACTTTTGATTTGTTTGCCAATCAATGCATAAAAGTCTTACATTTATTCTTACAAATGATTGTTGACATTATCTCATTCAGTTTAAAATGATTGTTAATGAATGTCAAGCAAATCATCTTGCTAATAAATCAAAAGCCTTTTAGATTGTGAGTTGAAGTAAAAGCAAATTAACTTATAAGTTGCAAGATATGTCATAAGCAGAAAATAGATGTTATTAAAAATATCCAGGAAGGGAATAAAAGCAAAGAAGGAATTTTCCTTATTGAGATCAGAATAAATGTCTGTTCCGCACTCATAAAGACCACAGAATCTATCCTTGAAATATAATTGAACTGTCCTTTAGAGACAGGCATATAAAAGGATTATCAATGCTTATGAAGTGAATCGAGTACTGAATTGACAGCTATTTTCGGAAATTTCCGATTATTTTCAAACGATTCAAAAATGTTGAGATAAACAGCAAGTGTTATAAGGTTTGATCGGATCCGACAGCCGAGGTCTGCTCAGACATGCTGTCTCAAGGCCTGGTAAAGGGTGACATTTCAATAAAATATTTGCTGCAACTGACATATCCATTATTTCAATGTGAATTGAACTGGATTCAATTGTGTATTTTGATTTAGCATCATTGACTAAGATGTTGCATGATCATCTCTAAGCAATTTATGCAGATAATAGAGAAAATAAAATTTTGGTCGATATATCAACCCTAAGATTAAACAAACTATAATCTGTCGTACATTTGTACGGATCTCCGCATATATTCTGTAATATTAAATGAAAATATATTAAAATTTCCGAAAGCTGTCAGAAAACATATGCCTAAAAGTGAATTTTATTGGTTTTCTATCCTGATAATTTGTTTTTTAATGATAAGATAATCAATCAAACGTCTGCTTCAGATTCGCTTTGAGTTAAATTAGAGTTAAATCCAATGAATGTTTGACTTTTAGTTCACTATTTATCGCAAAACAAATGTGTCGTTAATTTTCGACGAAAAGTCGAGACAATGTTTAGTTAAACTTAAGTGAAGTCAAACTTTATTCTCTCTCATCATCTGCTCCAGACATAAATCAATAAAACTTATATTAGAGCAAGATAAATATTACTGCAATAAATCCCTATTCGATAATTCTATAAAGTGCAAATTATATTTAGCATACATTAAGGTCAAAATACTCCCCTAAATAAATATAAGCATCGATAAGCACTAAATTATTCATGCTAAAAAATAAGAGAAATAAATAAAAATGTACCCTGGGCAATCAAGAAACGTAAAAACGATAAGGTTATAGACGTAGAGCGTGTACAAGTTCATATCGGAAATAAATGAATGAGATGTCAAAATATATTACGATATGAGATAACACCTGAATTGAGTGCTCAAAATGTTTATTCATTACGATATGAAATCTTTGAAAAAACGCTGACAATAGAGAGTCGGATGGAAAAAAAGAATGTCAAGAGTTGTGATCAGCACATTCTAATATGACTGATCAGTATTATGACTTGCTACATTGAAAAGAGGTGGTGCTCACACTCCCCCTCATAATAATGGAATGAATAAATGAATAAAAATAGAATTAAAGCGACTCCAAAGTGTCGGCTCCTAAACGCAGCTATCATTAAATCTGAAAATTAAGGAATGCTTTGCTGACTATTCCCCCGATACTTTGTTATTCACTTTTTGAGAGTAGAAGAAAATCTCATTTAAATCATTTGAAATCATATTTTTAAATACAAATGTAATGAAAGACTTCTCTAACGTATCAACAAATAGTTGGCGTAATAAGTGGTGTGTAGTAGACGTCGCCCAGGATTTTAGGTTAGGAATAGTTCACAGAATCATATATTATGTAAGACTAGACTCTAGGAAAATAACTATAAATAACTAATCAATGCTTAAAAACAAAGTGCTTTCAAATATTGAAATTTGATCAAAGATTTCGGTTTGGATTTCAATCACCTCTCAATTAATAATTATTTTCAGTTAATGAATAGAATGCTTATCATAAAATGAGCAATGGAATTTTCCATGACTTTCCTTAAGAATGTTTAAAATGGCAATTAGTATATCAGTTTGCACATAGAAGATTGCTCTGGATAAACAGTTCCACATGGTTTTTGCAACATTTTGATGACAGAATATGCAAACGAGTGCTAAAATTATCATCATTTTGACATAAGGGCTCAATTTTCTATCATATCTAATATTTTGAAAGTCAGCAAAAATGTCAAATTTCGACCATTTCTTTGCTCAGTTGAAGATATCATTTTCCTATAACTGATAACTAAGCAATTCTAGTGATTTTTCAAATAGAAAGTCCATTCTTAAGCCCAGTTTTTGAGCACATGTTCTATTGATGACTGTCCTCATCTAAATTCTCGAATTTGAAACAGTGATAAAATGTTTGTTAACTGAATATATTATCAAGGTTTAATAGATATTTTAGGAACTGATTATCAGTATTTAAGAAAATATTGAATTTCATTCATAGATCACATATTACTGAGCATTAAATTCCAAAATTGTATCACAACTCGTGAATAACTCTACTTTAATGAGTCATATAATAGGGATATTTTAAACAAAAGAAAGATTCTCAAATAGCAAGACAGTCTAATCATAATAGACTAGACTTTCATTTATTGTATCAGATATCTGGTTTCCTAAATCATCCAGGTTCATTTTCTAAAACCCCATTCCTCCCATCGAATCTCTGATATGACTTATCATTATCATGATTAGTTATGGCAATTGAGTTTATATTTTGTTATCTAGCAAAATTAAGTGGCATTCTCAAAATTAATATAAAATATGCATACCTTGTGAAAAATTTTGTGGTGAATTAGATCTCAACTAGATTAAACAATTGCAATCATATGTCTCTTAAAAGGTTAAATTATAAGAATTCCGTCGGGAGTACTCAAAATTGATTTAAAGTATTAAAAACATGGGAAAGGTTTGGCCATCAGTTTAGGTCAAAAAGGACGTCAATTTGTAATAATTTTAATATTCTGCTAATCATTACTTAACTATAAAATTAGAGCTAAAATATTGACCTAAAAATTTTCAATTAATTCTTTGTCAGAGAAATTGTGACACATTTTGAAGATTATTGTAATAAAAGTCGAAACCAAGGATTTCATTAAGTCTTGAAAATAGATATGAAATTAATCGAAGTGAAGGTAAAAAGACTATTAGATTATGTCAACTAACACTCAAAAGCAACAAGGTATATCAAAACAGTTTTAATAAAAATTCTATTATTTACTTTCAAATATTATCAAGGTAAAGAAAACAAAATTATTTATAATTGTATTACAAAATTAAAGACATTTCAAATAGACAAAACAAATAGATAATTGATTAAAGACTTAGCAAGGTATGATTTATCCAATGGGGATTTTGAATTTTTTCAACTCTTCTCCGAGAATATCCTTCATAACAGTTGAGATCAAGTCTTTGGCCATTGGGTTGAATACTTTGATGAACTCTTCGGTCATGAGATCAATGAGAGGGTCCAAAATGATGATAGGAGTGTGAATTCTAACTTGCACATGTTCCAAGTCGTTGATATGGAACTCTTCCACAGAAGGTGTTCCACTGGCATCCAATTTGATTTTGAGGGTCACATCAGCCTCGCCTATTTGACTCTCAAGAGTTGCATGAGTGTGCAGATCCATCAATTGTATCTCTGCAAGGTAATGAAGGTGAAGGTTTTGATTACCAAGGGCGATGTTTGCTACGAATCCACTCTTTTCACTATTCAAGGTGCTGTTTCCAACCCGACGCATATGAGAGAGTCCAGTTAGAGTTCCTTCCTTTAATTTGAGCTGGGCTTTAATCAAATACATTTATTAGAACAAGGTATTTCTAATAGTAAATGAATATCTTGAATTGATTTCTGCTTAATTCAAACTAACTTAGCTTTGTTTTACGTTATAAACAAGTTAATTTAAATTTGCAAATATGCCTAAAGAGATGAAAGTACCTGCAAAGTGGATGAGTCCCACTTTTTGGTTAAACCCAATAGTTTTGTCGCCGATGTGGAAGGGGTCCAAAGTTTTGTTATATTTGGCCATAACTGCCATCAGAATACTGTCGATAAAGCCGTTAGCATTTCCTGAATCAAAATCTAATAAAGAAAACAATCTTGGTTATTGAATTAATGGTTAAATTTCTTACAGCTTATTGGTGTCGACTCCACTGATACCGACAACACAATTGCAAGAAAAGCCAAAATTTTAAACATTGTTCTGATTTAATTGAAAACACAAATAGCTATCAACTAATTGAATGACAATAAAATCCTTCTCCTTATATATGCTAAAATAATCTTGACAAGTGTTCATTTTCTGGTTGCACTCATTGTTTTGCACAATTTGGTGATCAATGTTCAATTGAGTTTATATCAACGTGAGGTACTTTCTTCACCTATACTAACAGTTCTTCACATTTTAAGATTGATTTACCCCTTTATCATACCCGGATTGATTGTATCCTTGGAGAACTTACCTTGGAGTACTTTATTTGATAATTATGCCATATTCAAATTCACACGCAATGGAAAAATACGCAAATATTTTAACAAAACTAATGATTATTAGAATCTTCTTGTAATTACATTCCTATTCCCTATTCTAACCACAGGGTTATCGCAATTACAGAGTTTGAAAATTAAGGCAATCATTGGGTCTAAAAACTTACAAAAGTGAAAACTCAAACATTTTTATGATATAAATAAGAAAATGTAAGCATTCGTTGAATTAATCAGATTTTAATTACTTTGAGATGTATTTCACATAAATCAGAGCAAAAAAATTAAAAATCTTTGAGGAATTGATTCGAGAATTAATAGATGGCCTGATAGATGTCCCCGGGATATGCCGCTCCTCTCAAGTGAGACTCATATTCTTTAAGATTCATCAAATATTGGGTGTGAGTGACACCTCCTTTGACGGCAGCCTTGAAGGAAACACTGGGCGCCGTCGAACCGTTCCTCAGAGACTCCAACTGTGAGAGCATTACTTCTTGTCGTTCCATAAAGTCGTCGACATCTTTGTTTGGGGACAAAAAGTCGCTTTTATTGATCGGCAAAAACAACAAATATCTGATGAGTTGATCCCTTCCGACCAGAGAGTCTCTGAGCGCATAATCCATCTCTTGATACCGGTATTGAATGACTTCAGTGCCCACTTCTCTGGTGTCGTAATAGAAGGTAAAGTCGTCACACCAGGGCTTTGGCCGATCACTTATCAGGTCATAGTAGACGTGGAGTTCACCCAAATGTAAGAGAGTGTTGGGCCGCCATTTGGCGAAGAAACCAGTGCTGTACACATTGAACCGCATCCGCCATCTCTCACAACCCCTTTCTGTAATACGAATGAATTTCGGGTGTTTTGTGTCAATGATTGAGAGGTAAAAATTGAATCCGTTGTGAGTCATCCGCCGAAAGTTGTGGATGTCTTGGAGTAATACGAGTCGAGTCTTTCGTTTGCCTTCGACACCAGTTTCTAATCCCCATTCAATTCGCGGCCGATAATAAGTCCTGTCTTCACGGGATCGGTTGTGGACAGACATCACTTCAATTGGTTAATCACTTCTTTATATACAGTAAGTATTGAAAGACCCGATTCACCGCTTATTGATTTGTTCAATGATTTGATACTATTTTTGAAATAAAAACCGTTTTTGTGACAAATTTATTAATAATTAAGAGGACGTGCGATGAGAGGAAAAATCCCTATTTTTTTAAGATCTAATCACGAAATAAGTCATTATTTTTACGCGAGATTTCATTGATTGTCAAACATTTGATTCCGTTTGAGACAAGATTTCAATTATTTTCATATAAATTCAATAAACAATTTCTTAAAAGCATTGAAAAACATTTTTTAGCCACAAATCATATCAATTGAAATGAAGACAACTTTTATGCTATCAATCGGTTATTTAAAAGAATAACAAAACAATTGAATTCATTTATATTTCTATTTTATTTCAGTTGTCATAACTCTTTTGATCACCAATTCTGAGTCTAAAGACTTTTGTGAGGCATTTGAAGAGAACGGCTCCAAAATTGACTTTCCATTTGAAATGTGGACAAACTGGACATTAATTATTGGTTCCGAGTATTGGGTAGTCAATGACCGGTTCAACAGAAGTGTGAGTTATCCGATTCAATTCAATTCAAATGAATATCGGTTAGCCTTCACTCTTGAGGACAACATACAGCCCCTCATAGGGTTATGGAGTGTACGTAAAACCATAGACTAATTGTGGATTTCCTCTAATGATTACATTCCAGAAGAATAAAAATCGCATCGATTGGAGAACTCATTTGAGTGATAATAAGACGACGTTTAACTCAAGTTCATTGAATTCCCTGATCTCTAACTTTAACCCATCCTTCGACTTACAAGAGAGGATGGACTCATATCATTGTTTTTGTCAACAGACAGAAAAGTCAAGAAAGTTTAGTCGTCGGTATGAGTGCTTTGAGTTCGACAGAAAGAAGTCCAGGAAGAATATATACGTCAAGAAAGACAATGACCAGGTTATAAAATGGTTGGAATCCGATGCAAAGGCATCCAATTTAAACATCAATGATTCGACTAACATAAGCGACATTAGAAGCAGTTATAAGATTATAGCGATTTTCCTCCACAAAGATAAGAAGACGAGTGTTCGTAGTTTCTATATCTTATACCAGATATACAAGAAGTTGGTCTACTGTTTCACTAAATACATGGTCTTCCCTTTAGAGGTAATCATTACAATCATTACAATCCAATTAAGAGATAAACCAACATTTGATTCAATCAATTTTTCAGTGCAAACCACAGACAACTCTTATTGATTGCACTCAAAAACCAATACATAAATTGAGTACCAAATCATTGATTGATAGAACAGATTCAACATCCGATCACAACGAGGATCACTTTATACCTGATCACACCAATGAACCGACTGATGACACCAATGAACCGATTGATGACATCAATGAACCGACTGATGAGGAGAGTAAAGAGGAAAGCGATATAATACTTATCGTTATTATGGTTCTGGTCGTTATTGTCATCATTTTAGTTATAGTCATTGCATTGCTATGTCTTTGCAAGTATTGTAGTGCCAATACCCGTAAAATCGTACTAAAGAAGGATGATAAGGGACGCCCCACTCCTGATCAGGATTTGTCAGTGTCATCAAATTTGGCCTCCAATTCGGCGACTTCCCACTCAGCTTTCAGTGTCAAAAGTGGTGTCGATTACACGAAAGCCATTCCTATGAACTCCAATATTAGTGCCGTCGAAAGTACTGACGATAGCAGACCGACTGACCTCAACGTAAAGCCCAAAAACTGAATATCACTTATATTTACCTTAAAATTGTTTTACTCATTCATTTCATTCAGATTTTGTTTTTATTGAATAAATAAATCTCTCGAAAGTATGAAATCTCACACAAAATAATTGATAATAAAAACATTTTTGCTTCAATTCTTATAAATAAGTATTTGTTTTCATTTGGCCTAAAACTGTCAAAACTTTAAATAATTTATCAAATAATACGAATTTAAGATTTATTTGTTTGAGTCATAAAATATAAATATTTCTAAATTCATAAGAATTGCAGTAAATGTTTGAAAATGTATTAACTATTATGAAGTCTGACCACAACTTTGCCACAAGTCTTGCGTTTATTCAAATGCTATGAAGAGATAAATATGAGATTCTTATTAACACAGAATAAGGTATACTTCGACTCCTCTGACCACTGCTTGAATTCCATCAAAAATGCCACCCTTTGACGTCTGTCCCAAATCCACAATTATTTTCAATTTGTTGGTGAGAATCGCTTCAATCAATTGTTTGGAGTATTGGTTATATAACTCAGTAAAGCCTTCGACTGTAAAACCGATCAGACTTTGGTTTTTCGATAATAACTTAATTGAAAAACAAATCAATAGTATATCGATTGACACCAATTTAAGATAAATCGTTACTTCATTTGGAGAGATAGGAAAGGAAATCTCAGGAAAGCCCACAGTTTTATAGCCACTCAGTCCACCAACAATTAGGAACCGACCCTTTGGTGCCAAATGTTTGAATAATGTCTGACAAACCCTTCCGCCCAGTGTTTCCCAAATAACATCAACGCCCGACTATTTACATGATTAGTCAAAAAGCTTATTGTTATCTAATTATCAGAAATTAATTTGACTTTCAAACCGGGTATTCAGTTCTGAGCACTTCATCGATGTTTTCTTTCTTATAGTTTATTACTCGATCACATCCTAACTCTTTAATCACATTTCCCTTTACTGTTGAAGAAGTAACTCCAATGACGTGACAGCCATTCTGTTTGGCCAATTGGATGCATATATGGCCGGCCCCTCCGGTGGCAGAACATATCAAAACTTTTTCACTATTCTTTATTCGGCCGGCCTATCAGGTAAACCGTTATCAATGAGTTATTTGAATTAATTGAATACCTGTTCGAGTCCTATGGCAGCAGTCATTGCACTCCTGAGTGCCACATATTCTTGCTTTAGTTCGGGCACTAAAATCAGTTCTTCAGACTTTGCGTACTGTTTGCAAATCAAAACCAATTTTAGACAAACGAATAAAGTATTCAAAACTAACCATATATTCTGCATAAGCTCTGGGCGGCCATGGATTCAGAATGAAAACTGTTTGACCCATTTGGAAGTCTTTAACATTCTTTCCCAATTGTTCGATGACTCCCAGGGCCTGAAAATATGAAAATATAACTTATTTAGCAAAACTTAAGGAAAGAGGTGACTGACATCAAAGCCTATATCATAGGGGACTTTGGGTTTAATCCCTCTGTGCTTTCCGGCACTCATCAGAATATCAGTTGCATTGACGCCAACGAACATATTCTTTACTAATATTTGGTCATCATTTGGAGGGACGAGTTCTATGTCCACAACATTAACGGCTTCGCGAAACTTTGTAGAAAACATAACAACAGATAACTTTTTATATGTTTTTCCGGACATTTACTAAATTAATCGCTCAATAATTTATAAAATTATCTGTACTTTTGAAATGCAATCACAAAAAGTCATATATCATATATTTAGAATTAAATCTCGAGATTTCCTTCAAACGAAACAAAGGGTAGAAAACAATTACATTTGATTATAATAGCAATTAATTGAATGTAAAGTTAAGTTAAGTTAAGTGATGAGAGTATGAATCTATCGGTCATTGAATTCTGTAAACTCCTTATTCTTATCAACTCGTATGTAAATTTTGAAGTAATTGTCATTCCCCTCCCCTCCCCCTCGAATAGTTGTACAGAAATAGTAAATTCATTTTTATTCAAGAGAGGGGTTGACATAACCTATCTTTTCATAATACTCTCATTTCATCTTTAATTTGATGAATAGTTTTAAAATATATTAACAAATGATATAAAATGTGTTATTCAATAGAATACTGAAACAAATGTTGTTAACAGAAAGTAAACACATTTGAATTGATGTCAATTATATAATATTTATTGAAATAATCTATAGATTACTCTAAATATTATTCAATACTTTTGTTAATTTGTTATAATTCGTTGATTTTCAGTTCCAATCAGAAAATCAACTCAAAAGTCAACAAAATATTTAAAAGTCTAACTTTGAGTCAAATTATAAAATGCTTTAAAAGAGTCATTATCTCAATATTTAATAAATTTCTATAAAAATCATTTTATAATCAAATTATTCAAAAAACGAAAACTTTTAGACAATTGACAAATACTTAAATCATTTGAATTAAAACAATAATATCTTAAAATACATTCAAAACATTGGTTTAAATGAATACAAAACTTAAGGAATGTTTAAATCAAAGAATAAATAATAAATTATTTCCGCAAAAAATAAACAAAAATAAGTTAAATAATAACCGAAATAACGAAACAAATCAGACGTTTTGTAAGTTATTGGCGAAAATGAACTGATCTTCAATCGTGTCCTGCATTTCGATGGCATAAATGCTTGCGTGCAGTCCTATCACGAAAAAGGAGGCGCCGATCACCTGAAGAGACAAATAAGACGTCAAATTGTTAGGCATTTAAATGTGTTATACAGACCCAGAAGACTGCCTGTCCAGCACCGGCCAAATAGAAGAGTGGAAATGAGATAATCATCAGTAAGAGGTACTGTTGTCCTAAAGAAAATGTATATCCGAAGAGTTTGAGCGGACTCTCGGCGTTCTTCAACATTAAGATATAACTGAGTCCAGCGATGGCTGCGATGGCCAGCAATAGGAGAGGACTCGTTAGCACACAATAGATGACCAAAATTAGGAAAACACATAAATAATTGCTCTGAAAGTGCTCTATATTTCGGACTAATCTTCGCGACCACTGGACAGTTGAGTTCGGAGTTTTCATGCGATGAGTGTCTATAAAAGAGCCCCAACTCTTAAGACGTGACCAGAGAGTGGAATATATCTCTTTTACAGACATCTTATTGAATGGAAGACCAGACTTTGAATTGATTGGCGAACCTTTGAGGACACCGTCCAAAACACCCGAGAGATCATCGATTGAGACGGCAGTTGCCTCGGGAGGCGTCGAAGTGGAGGCCGTCGGAGGCTTTTCGCTCATTGTTTCGGGATTTGCAGCCATTTAATGACCAAAACAATAATCAATTGTCAATTGATTTAAGTGTCAAAACATATGTTTGAACTCAATATTTGTCTTATCGTTGATTGCAATCAATGACTAAACGATGCGTTGGAATACACTTTGTTTTGATTGCAATTTGTTTTCATTGCTTTTCATTACTCTAACTCTCAATAGAGGTCTTCCCTCACAACTGTTCACGAATTTACACCTTCTTAAGAACTTATTGCCGGTACTGACCAATGGTTGTGCTCATGTATTCCGTGTATTACCATGCTGGTTTGATCAAACCATATATAATTTTAATTCTTAAACCTTTTAATCGTTTAATAGTGGAATAACAATGCTCTTATAGTTTGCTATTGACCATGACGCTCTTCTTCTTTACAAGAAAATTAGGGTATTTATTGGAAAATAGTATATTGGAGTTCTATTTGATATTTTTTAGCAAAATTTAGTAAATTTAGTTTAGTTTATCAAATAGTTTAATTGTCCATGTGTAACAATTCTATGCATTACTGGTAGACAGTATTAAAGTTGAAACAATTATTATATAGAATCAACATGTCAATTTATATCGAC